>CAUYQG010108878.1:0-26459 GCA_963574415.1 Tarsius wallacei
GCCTTCCAAGTAGCTGGAACTACAGGCGCGCGCTACCACGCCCGGCTAATTTTTTGATTTATTGTAGAGATGAGGTCTCGCTTGCCCAGGCGGGTCTTGAACCCGCGGGCTCAGGCAATCCACTCACCTCAGCCTCCCAAAGCGTGGGATTACAGCCTGAGCCACCGAGCCCGGCTAAGAGTTTATTTTTTAATGATGGGCTAGGAAGTAAAGATGATAGGCTAAATTGTGAGAAGGAATAATTCTTAATTGTGTTGTGCATGATCAAACACTGCAAACCCACTTGTCTCTGAGCCAAATAAGCATTGCAGCAAAGATACCCTCATTCTTTAAATCTTTTAGAAATAGAGTAGGAGAATGTTTTCTACTCCAGCAAACGGCGACCTCGGGAAAGAAACGGTTAGCCTAACATCAGGATTTGGGAAAATTCCAGTCACTGAGAGAGTGTGATCCGCACGTTTTCCCAAAGTTTGTTGACATTATTAAATAAGAAGGTGGCCGTTGAAAGCAGGTGTTTACTAGAAAATGGGGGGCAAGGGATCAGTGAGGATGAGGAGGCGTTGTCATGGAAACAGCCCTTTCCTAACATTGGCTTTTCAAGGACTTTTGAGGCTTTCATGTGCATTGAATTTTTAATAATTTTCTGGATAAATGACCCTATTTATGAACACTGTTCGTCATTAGAGTAACAAAGAGTGCTGTGTAGAGCTTGGATTTCAGTAACTGTAATTAGGACTCTCAATTTTCTTTGAAACAGAATTTTTTGCCTCAACACTACTTAGGGATGGAGACAAAAGGCAAGTCTGAAAAAGACAGTTTATTGTCCCGTGCCTCCATTTACCCAGAGAGAACAAGAGCAAAGGGAGATGGGAAGGGCCGTGGAAACGATACAGGACCTCACAGACTTTGTGCAAGTCCGAGGGATCCTGGGGACACATGAGTAGACAGAAAAAGATGTTTCTCACCACATTCCACAGTGAAACCCAGCCTTTTATATTCCAGGGGGAAGCTGTTTCACTTGGAGGCAACCCATTAAAGTTTCTCTCTGTTCAGTGGAAAGAGTCTACCATACAGAGGCTGGAACATTGGTCTTTGTGATGAGCTTTTGTAGGGTCTGCTCCATCTGCAACTGAGACCTTCCAGCACATTCCTTGGGCATCCTCTAGGTCACCATCTGTGGACAGTTCTTACTTAACCCTGCAGATACTTCTCTTTCTCCTGCACATGCCAGCACCCCAACTTGTGATGAATATACTCAGTTCACCGAAGAGGCAGACTATTGTGTTATTTACAAATATGAACTCTGATGCCAGACTCCCTGAGTTCAAATCCTAGTTCTACCAGTTAGTAAGTGACTCAGAGAAAGTGATTTAACCACTCTGTGCCTTAGTTTCCTCATCTGTAACACAGGGATGATAATAATAGCAACTTCCTCAGAAGGCTGTTGTGAAGAGGAAATGTGAATACATATAAAGTTGTTTGCCAATGATATTTTCCAGTATCTTCTCAGAAATCATTTGGAGAAGTTTGCAAAAGTGATCTGATACAGATAGATAGATGGTAGATAGATAGAGATATAGATAGATATGATATATATTTTTTCTGACATAAACAACTTTATCCTTTATAATTTTCATATACAATAAGCCACTTCTTAAAAATTATTTCTATAATACAGCTGAAGCTGAGGTGTGATTATTAGAAAAGTACTGTGGATAGGCTGGGCACAGTAGCTCATGACTGTAATCCCAGGACATTGGGAGGCTGAGACGGAGGATCCCTTGAGCCCAGAAGTTTGAGACCAGCCTGGGCAACGCTGCAAGACCTCATCGCTACAAAAAATAAAAAGATACAATAAAAATTAGCCAGGTGTGATGGCACATGCCTGTAGTCCCAGCTTCTGGGGAGGTTGAAGCAGAAGGATTCAAGGCCCAAGAGGTTGAGACTACCGTCAGCCATGATTGTGCTACTGCACTCCAGCCTCAACAGAGTGAGACCCTGCCTCAAAGAAAAAAAAAAAAAGAAAGAAAGAAAAAAGAAAAGAAAGAAAAGAAAAAGAAAAGTGTTGTGGATAGAAAAAAGAGTGACCTCTACCTAAAAGTGGAGAATTTTACCCCAAACCATCTTTGCCGTAAATAAATGCCTAAGCCTGTACACAGAGATGTGAAAAAGGCACTGTGGCCAACATGGAAAAGTTCAGCTTGGATGTTCATTCAAGAAAAGACTTGCCCTACAGCTTGGAGGGGCTTGGTGAACTGACAGTCTCCAGATGTCATTCCTGCCAGGGTGCCCCTCTGCTTTTCAGCCTAATGCCACGGTTTTGTGGGTGTAATGCCTAGACAAGGATTGTGCAAGACAACAGTACAGGCCTGATACAAGGGCCCATGGTGGGATGCCTTAGGCTAGTTGGGATGGTCAGGTTTTCCGTGGGTGTGACAGTTTTCTCCATGCAGCCCTGCATCAGTCCTTTGGCTTCCACAGGTGTGATGGCCCGTAAACCTTGTGCACTCCTGACTCTGTGCCTGCACTTGCTTCACTGAGAACCCAAACTTGCTGGCACCTTTTGTCTAGCCTTTATTAGGCCTGTTTTATGAGACACCTCAATCAGCCTGACCCACATAGAAAAATCTCCCCAAAGGAATTTTTCTGTATTTAATTTTTTAAACATGTAAAACTTGCTCTGATTAAGAAAGTAATTGTGTCCTTTATGGGAAATCCAAGCACAATGGAAATTCCAATGGAGAAAGTGACAGTCTCCTGTGGTTCCAAACCTTTAACCATCAGGTACACATGCTTGCCTCCAGGTTTTCTTCACAGGCATATGCTTAGGATGTCTGGTTGTTACTAGTTTACAAAACAGAATCAGATTACAAATGGTCCCAACTGATTATGGTTCAACTTATGATATTTTGACTTTTCAATGGTATGGAAGTGATATGCATTCAATATGCTCCTTGACTCCTTGACTTACATTCAGACACACTTTTGACTTATGATATTTTCAATTTACAATGGGTTTCTTGGGGCATAACACCATAATAAGTCGAGGAGCATCTCTGTAGTCTTTAGTAATTTGCTTTTTTTAAAAATGCCAGATGTTTTCACGTCCATCGTATAGCTATACCTCGTTTGATAACCAGCTACATAGAGTTCCATCGTAAGGATATTCCATAATGCATTCAAACACGTCCACATGAATGAGCATTTGCATTCTCAGTGTTCCAAAATTACAGAAGAGTTTCCATACTGTTGAGTTCGAAATGCTTGTGAAAGCGTGTAGTTGAGTTTCATTTTAATTTGCTTGCATTGTCTATTTTAGTATTGAGAGAAAATAAGTACAAAATGGAATTTCAGGGACTAAGTTTACTTTTAGAATGTTGCATCTTTAGGTAGTAAGGGTTTATGAATCATTTGCTACTAAGTGGGGTTTTGCCTGTAGTGTCATGGCGTTCCCATGCTCCACCCATCCTCTTTGCCGGTCTTGTGATCCTAAGTGCAGGTCAACTGAGGGCTGGGAGGGGAGGGGAGGGACAGAGTTTAGTGCAGGGCGTGGACGGAGATGGTTGCTAACTTGTAGGACCGACCCAGTCACCAGCCACATCAATGGCTCCTCCCTTATAGATCTTGAGGGCTCTGTATTAACAAAGGCCTCCTATAAACACAGAAAGTGTGAGGAGTAATAATCTAGATTCTTTGGAGGATATAATATGTTCAAATGTCGCCTGACTTCTTTTTCTGGAAAAGTAAGCCTTTGTCTTTAAGCACTTCTGTTGTACAGAAACTTCCTTTCATCAAACTTTAAAAAAAAAAAACAATGACAAAAGGTAAGGGCATTAAAGCTATAACTCAATGTTTTCATCACTGCCAATTGAGTTTGTTTGGCCAGTGGTTCAAATGCTTTTGCCAAGGTGAATTCACCCTGTCAGACATTCCCAGGTCTTAGAGACAGTTTAAAAGCTGCTGTGAAGAATGCCAGGGCTACTCTAGCAAAAAATGCCAATGTCGTGTGCATTTGTTTGGTTAAAGGGCTCAAATAACCCCTGGGAGACTATAGGAATGGTCCCTCAGGTGAGGATAGAGGGCTAAGAAAGCAAGGCAGTGCACAAACACCAGTAAATGGGGACCAAGAAGTAGATAAATAGCCTTAGTTTCTTTAAACAGCTCTTTGAAAATAATGAGAAACATTTAAAAGTTGCTTAAAAAAAAAAAACAGTATTTTTTTCTTTAAGTTTTTTGTTTGTTTTTTACTAATCGATCCAGAAAAAACAGTGGTTGAGTTCCTGCATTTTTCAGCTTATATATCCATGAAGTCAAACAGTTAAGGCATAGACAAGGTGAGAAGCTACACTTAAGGAGGTGACTCCCAGACCTGACCGTGCCAAGCCCACCCAAGGAGCTAGCCAACATGGCCAACTCGGGCCTCCATGCCAGAATTCTGATTCAGAGCATCTAGGGTGGACCTCAAGAATCTGCATTTTAATAACCTTAGGTGATCATCCTACAGGGGAGAGGAAGACCACACCTTGAATTGACCGAACCCTGGCCTAAAGACTACAAGACTCCTTTGCTATTCCTAGTCGTCAGTGAATTTCAACAAAACTTTGGGCCAAGTCACGTTCATCCTGTCCCAATTTCGGTCTATAAAGTGGTGCTGATCCTATTTGCCACCTACCTCATTACTCTCATGTGTAGGTTCATGAGATAATGCCTGTGAAGTAGTTTAAATTCCTCAGTAGAAAGGCGCTAGGTTTTAAGTATTATCAAGCATTTATTTCCGGTATGGCAGTGACAGTCTGTTTTTCGGGGACCCACAAAGAGTGGTACCATTGCCAGAAAATGTGTTAGTAAGTCTACTACACCACAAGCACAATCTTATTATATCTCTTGCATACTGAAGGAGCATGGGTTTCTGCCTCAACTTTGACTTGAAATTTCACTGGCAGCATAATCAATGTCATTTTTCAATTACAGGCCACATTTTGACATTCCATGGTCTATCAGTCAGGGTTCTACCAGAGAAACAGATCCAGTAGGAAATATATTTACATCTAGATATAGAGATAGATACATAATAGGAGGGGGACCCCCCCAATAAACTGAAATTTATTTATTAAAAAATTGTGTATATATTCTTACATGTTTAAACTTCAGTCACCTTCAGAGTACTCTTCATATGATGCAATACACCTATCAAGACGCTTTCTCTACTGCTCAAAAGCATTTTTAAACTCATCAATTTTGATGGCTTTTGAGTGCTTCTGCTGTTTTTTGTTTCACTTCTTCCACATAAGCAAAGGTTTCCCTTTGAGGACTTTTTTCATCTGGGGAAACAAAAAAAAAAAGTCACTTGGGGCGAGATTAGGTGAATAGGGAGGGTGGAGCATGGGGGTCATGCCATTTTTGGTCCAGAACCACTGAACACTCAGTGTGGTGTGGCCAGGTGCATTGTCATGGTGGAAGAACCAGTCGGTCACCTGTTTGCCACAGCTTGGAACGTTTCTTCCACAAATTGGGACACAACCTTCTCAAAACTTCCAGATACAAACTTTGGTTGACGGTTTGATCCGGAGGAACAAATTCCAAGCGTACTACCAGGGACCCGCCCCTCAAAGGATAATTCTATTGGTTTTGTTTTGTTTTGTTGGTATTCCCTCATATACACACGCATGCACGCACGCGCGCACACACACACACACACACACATATGTATGCGTGTATGAACAGTCAGGTGTCAACGACAGGCATACATTCTGAGAAAAGTACCAGTAGACTATTTCATCATTATACAAACATCACAGGGTGTACTACCACAGACCTAGATGGTACAACCCTAGTACGCACCTAAGCTGTATGTTATGGCCTGTTACTCCTGGGTTGCAGCCCTGTACAGCATGTGACTGTACTGAATACTGCAAGCACTTGTAACACAGTATAAGTATTTGTGACTGTCTATAGGTAGTCTGTCATTGACCAAAGCATCATTATACAGCACATGACTGTGTATGAAGGGTGGGGGATTGATTTATGCTATTATGGGTTTGATTAGGTAAGTCTAGAATCTATAGGGCAGCTTGATAGGCTGCACACTCCCAGGCAGGAGCTGATTCTACTGTCTACATATGGAATTTCTTCTTCCTCAGAGAAACCACAGTTTTGCCCTTAAATTCTTTCAGCTGATTGCATGAGGCCCACCCACAGTCAAGAACAATCTCTTTTAAAGTTAGCTAATTGTCAGTGTTAACCACTACCAAACACCTTCATGGGAACACCTAGATTAGTTTTGACTGAATGAATGGGCACTATAGTCTAGCCAAGATGACACATAAAACTTACCACACCACATGACTCTCTGGTATTTTTTGCTGCTTGTCAAGTTAAGCCATTTGTGAGTTGAAAACAAAGGTGAGCTATCCAGAGAGCTTAACAATTATACTGGTGAAGCAAAATCTTATCTTCAATTCATTTTTATTACTGTGTAATTTGGTAGGGCAAATAGGTTAATAATTAGATTTTTCAGGGGCCTGAACAAATTCTCATACCTATTTTTCAGGCATGAGAATACCAGAAACATACCTTTCTTTGGAAACTCCTGATATTTTATAAGAAAAGGCATAAAAGTACTGAACCTGGAGTAAACAACTGTTGTTTTTTGTCTCCTTAATATTCCTTGCTCTTTGGTAACAGCACCTACATCACCTTTGGAGTCATTTCCTCCCTATTCTTGGTCAATCTTCCTTTCCAGGAGGGAGGCCTGGCCTAACAGAACGGTTGTATCTCACACTCCACTGGGATTGGTTCAGGATGGACAGATGATTCGGTCAAACAAATGAGACCCAACCTGGGAATTCTTGCTGGATTTATCAGGAAAGGATGCTCCCTTTTGGCATTGTTGCAAAGCTAGCAGGAAAAAACCCTAACATTGTTAGTGACGACCTCGCCCCAACCAGAGGATCTACCTAAGAAAGCAAAGCTGAGATTCAGAGACACAGATTCTGAAGCCATTGCTGAATTGACTGGATACAGCTGTTCCTGAAGACACTTGGATTTTTGCTACTTAACCAATTATTCCCTCTCTATGCGTAAACCAATTTGAGTTATGGACCTGCAACTTGCGACTCAGAGGTCCTGACTACGCTAGATGCCAGTTCCCCCTTTTCACATTTAGGAGACTATTTGCAAAGAGTTTGCTCTACAGAAACTTAAAAAGAGAGGCACTTTTTCTGCCTCCCTCCCCGACCCTCAGGCTCATCGCTCCAGCCAACATCATAATGTTCCCACGAAGGCAGCTCCTAAGATAGGGCAGCCCAGGTTATCCCAAGCTGTGCTGCTGAGCACAGCAGGGACCCTCAGAGGCCACGCTCTTCCCAACTGGTGTCTCTGACAAGTTCTCTCTTCTGTAGGCGACTAAAGGGAAGAGGAAACTTATGTAGAAAGGGCAATTGCCACATCTCATATCAATCTCTGTTGACATGTAGGCCAACACTAGCTACCCCCAGAGTGGGACCAGAAGGGAGGAAAAGAGGAAGGTACGGAGGAAGAAAGAGGAGGATGAAAGTAAACTTTTAAGCCCCTGCTATGTGCCAGGCACTGTGTCCAAAACTGTTCATATACATTATCTCACTGGATCCTCACACTATGTTCTATAAAATTCTATGAAGATTTCTATGAAGTATTTATTGCGGTCTTTATTGTAATCCATGAGAAAATAGTTTTATAGAGATTAACTAACTTGCCCAAGGTCACATACTTACAGCATCAGTAGAGGAGCAAAAATTTAGACCTGATTATCTGACTCTAGCATCTGTGTGTTGCGGGGGAGGGATCGTGTGGTGTCCCTTTCTTTGAAAAATATTCTTATGGAAGCTGCAGGATGTAAGAGACATAAAAATGGGGTGTCCACGTGCCCACTCAATCCTTCTCAACTCCAGGGAAGACGCTGCAGTCTTCCCCTTGGAAATGTGGGCCCTCAAGAGCACAGTTGGAAAAACACAGACAGCGATGGTGGAAAAACATCCTGATGGTTAAGATTCAGCTCAGATATCAGTTTTTCCTTAGATGAGAGGGGATAAGAAGGATGGAAGAAATAAATTTCGAAAAAAAGAGCCCCAGATCCCTTGCAGTTCTAGTACCTACATAGAACGAGACGTGTTATAGATACATCACAAATATTTGCTGAATGAATAAATGAATGAATAACACAGAATGATTAACTTGACTAATTGTAATAAAGGGGGAATGTTTGGCTTCCTGGTTTCATTTCTCCTTGCAGTAATAATTTTCCTCCAAAGACTACATTAGATCATGTCCTCGGATACTGAGGCTGAAGTGATAGTTTGCTGGAAGACTGCCTGATAAGATACAGTAGACACATTATCCACCACTTGATCTCTGGTCTTCAAATCAGAAGAAAGGGTGTGGAAGGCTTTTAAGATCACTGGGGGAATACAATGAGGGAGTGGAAGGAAGCATTGAATAAAAAGCGAGGTAAGGATGTTCTTTCTTGCAATTCTAATGTGACAGACATCATTACCTTGTTAAAACAAAGTTCTTGGATGCCATATGAGTTTTCACAATTCTGGAAAGATGTTTTGAAATGGCATTCCAAGGGTTTAAACACCAGAACAGGCCCGAAACCAGCATTTCTTAGTGCTTCATATGGGCTAGACATTGAAGTGGACAATTCTTGTTTCTGATATCCTTTGCCCTTAACTCCATAAGGGTAAGCATCCTGATTTTGCCTCAAGGCAAACATATCTCACCACTCATAACCTTTCCCTCTTCAGGCAGTATTGACTCGACTTCTAACTCTAGGACATGACTTATGCCTGACATACTGAAAGAGTCCCAACAAATACAGGCATTTTACAAGAAGTGATCCCCGCCCCCCCAAAAAACTAGAATTATCCTTTTGAGGGTGGGACCCTTGTAGTATAGGCTTTCCTCCCTAGGTAAGTGTTCTGGAACCCATTGGCATCAGCATACCAGCTAGCAATGTTGTGAGAGACTGTGTGTGACTTCAGTGAGGTTTTTTTGGGAGAGTCTTTCAGTGTGTTTGCTCATTATCATGATGGGTGATTTATGAGCGCACCCTTCCACACCACGCTGAGTGTTCAGCAGTTTTTGACCAAAAACTCACATGACTTCCATGCCTCACCCTCCCTATTCACCTGATCTTGCCCCAAGCGACTCTTTTTTCGTTTCCCCAGCTGAAAAAAATCCTCAATGGGAAATGCTCAGAAACTATTTTGAGCAGCAGAAAAAAGTGTCTCAATAGGTGTATTGCTTCAAATGGAGAGTATTTTGGAGGCTTCTGAAATTTAAACATGTAAGAATAGTGGAGCGTGGTGGTTCCCACCTGTAATCCCAGCACTTTGGGAGCCTGAGGTGAGAAGATTGCCTGAGTCTAGATGTTCCACACCAGCCTGGGCAACTTGGAGAGACTTCATCTCTACAGTAAATAAAAAAATTAGCCCGTGTGGTAGTATGCGCCTTTAAGTCCTGCTACTTGGAAGGCTGAGGCAGAAGGATTGCCTGCTCAAGCTAGAGCTAGAAGGTTAAGGCTGTGGAGGCGGTGAGTGTGCCACTGCATTCCAGCTTGGATGACAGAGTGAGACTCCAACTCAAAAAAAAAAAGAAAAGAAAAAGAAAAAATAGCCATTTTTAAAAAAATTTATCAATAGTTTTTATTTTGATATTGTGGGGTACGGTTAAGGGTTAGGTATACAAATATGCTTCGTTCAGGCCCCCTTGTTGATAAGGGGTGTTTCCCCATCCCCAGACAGATATTGCTACTGTTAATCCCACCTCCCTTCCCCTCCCCCCATAGTTTCCCACCACTGTCAGTCCTTTTCTTATAGTATTAAGATGGATGTTCAAGGTCCACTATATGAGTGAGAACATGTGATACTCAGATCTTTGTTTCTGTGAGAGGTCACTCAGTGTTACAGACTCTAGTTCCATCCAGGTTGCTGCGAAATTCATGATTTTGTTCTTTTTTATGGCTGTGTAGTATTCCATCGCGTATGTGTATCATATTTTTTAATCCGGTCCTCTTTTGATGGACAGCATGGTTGCTTCCAGGTCCTTGCTATTGTGAACAATGCTGCGATAAACATACGTGTGCAGGTATCTTTTTCATAGAGTGATTTGAGTTCTTCAGGGTATGTTCCCAGTAGGGGGATTGCAGGGTCAAATGGGAGGTCGATATTTAGAGCTGTTAGGAATCGCCACACTGTTTTCCACAGAGATTGCCCTAGTTTGACAATTTTTAATAAATAAATTCTGGGTTTTGGGGGCTCCCTTCTCATACTCCCTCTTGTTTGATGTTCCCAAACTCTGTAAGGAAAGAATTATAATTCCAATTTTACAAATAAGAAAACAGAAGCTTGGAAAGATTAATTTCTTGCCCCAAGTCACACAGATGGTGTCAACTCTAATTTTAGAAAATGAGGATAGTTCTTAATATCCTTGACCACTCAAAATTCATGCACAAGTTGCTGTCAATAACTTAGAAAGAATGATCTGTCTGGTATCTGAGGGTAGAAAACTTGACACTTTTAGGTCTCTTCAACATCATCTGTGTGTGTGTGTGCGTGTGTGTGTGTGTGTGTGTGTGTGTGTGTTCATGTAATGTCAACAGGTAGCCTAGTGTAATGATTAAGAGATGGAACTCTGGGATCATACTCCTCGGTTCAAATACCATCTCTATCTTATACTAACTGCATGTAATCTAAACTTGTATCCATGGACAAATTCATCTTTGTGCCTTAGTTTCTTCATCTGAAAATTGGAATGAGAATAATGATGGAAGTTGCCTTGTGGGACTGTTGAACTAGCTGAGCTAACAAGCGTAAAGTGCTTAGAAAATATCCACCATGTAGTCAGTGCTGTTATTGCTGTTAATATATGTGATGTATCCCATATGTTCCAAATGATAAAGACACATATTACTTTTATGCCCTGTTTGTTTATGCTGCCCTAGAAGACATCATGAAACAAACTTGCCAATCAGTTCTCCCCAAGCACAATCCTTCAATAAAACCCTCGTCCTTGACCTAGTTAGGAAACTATTTCACAATTTTCATGGTGTATTGTCATGATTCAAACATGAGAAATATTTTTCCAAGCGCAGTATCAGCTTCTAAGCAGGATTTGTTTGGGAGCCAAGTCACAAGAGATACCATCATATCCATGCAGAGGAAGTGGCTACATCCTGGCCCAGAGGGGTAGTGATAAGATCCCTCACTGTCAGCACTAATAACTGCAAATCCTTTAGTGGAACAGCCATCTCGCTGCACTGTGCAATTTTGCTGTTCCTAACATGTTCGTGGAGTTTTATTCCCTTCGTTCTCAGAAGTTCCCTCAGTTTCTATCCCAGATTCACTTAGCAGAGCCATCTGTTTTCCAAATGCAAAATGGACTTCTGACCTAGAGCATTCACCCTGCTCCTACCATCTTCATCATCTTCATCCATGACAGCCTCTCTCTCCGGGAGAAAAGAAACGGAGTCTGGCTTGCCAGCATCACCAAGACTTCTAGCACCCTGCTGTAACACAAAAGATGGGCCCCACCAAATTCTCATCTTACACAGCATAGGATGGAACAATCAGCAACCAAGTATTCTCTGGTCAAAACAGAAAAGGCACTTGGCAAATGTCAATTTATGAGAGACAGAAGTACCATAGAAAAATGGCAAAGTCTTCCTTCACTGCAATGGGGCAAAATTAGCTAGGCAGAGAACCTGGGCACAGTGTTCAAGCAGAATGAACACCTCACCATTGTTCAGGCAGGATTTTTCTGGTCTGATCTGCTAGTCACAAAACAACTTAATGGCTAAATAGTCTTTGATTCTAGCTTATGCTGTGTATTACCCATTGGGAGTCATTTGGTGTAGGATGGATCGGCTACAATGAAGTTTAGCTGCAAATACAATCTAAGGTAACAGGTACTTAAATTAACTAAAAGTACTTTTTTCCCCCTTATCTAAACAAAAGAAGTTCAGGACCCGTATTGCTTTCCATGAGGACAAGGATCCAGGCTCTTTCTATCATTTTGCTCCAACACGGTTCACTTGATGGTCCAAATTGGCTGCTGGATTTCCAACCATTATTAAATTTCAGCCAACAAGAAGGAGCAAAGCCAGAAGAAGGGACAAAGAATGCACGTTAGCTGTTCCTCAAAGAAATTTTCTGAAGGCTTTCCTCTGTCCCTCTATTTTATCTTCTTTATTAACACACAGTCATCAGATCCTGTGATGAATAGATAACTTGTCCAATGAACGTTACACATAAACACACACATAGTTATATTCTGTTATCCTTGTCCCCAGAGCAAGCAAAGAAGGTAAGCATATTCTCTTACTAAGAGTCCTACCTTAGCCAAACTTCCTCTCTTATGTGTTAGATGTTGCCCACACAGAGACTGGTAGCTTCTCTAGAGTATGTATTAAGATTAGCACTTAGTTCGTTCTTTTTCTCTTTCGTTCTTTCTTTCTTTCTTTTTCTTTCTTTCCTTTTCTTTCTTTCCTTTTCTTTCTTCCATCCTTCCTTCCTTCCTTTTTCCTTCTTTCTTTCTTCCTTCCTTCATTTCTTTCTTTTTTTCTTTCTCTCTTTCTCTCGCTCTCTTTTTTAACTGTAAAATAGACTTTCTTGCATCTTAAACCAGTTTTTGGTTGATTAAAGAGACTTAATTTGAATATTCCCTTCTTGAGACTATTACCTTTTCTAACATCAATATTAATTAATAAGTTATTAATTAATAGCATCAACATTAACGCTTTTAATATCGCTATCATGGCATTCTTAAAAACGTACGCTTATCGTCTAGAAACCAGGAGAGGGGTACATGATCTTTAGACCACAATTCCTTGATTCTGACCCAAGCTTTCAGACTCAGACTTGCCATAGAGAACTTCATTGATCCGGCTCCCCATCTCCTTCCTGAAGATTGGTTGGAAGGTTGGAAGGGAGAGAGGGGTCTCGCACTTTCTAACTCTCTATATCACTCTTGAATCAAAAATAAGAATTCCAACTGTGTGGGTGGGCCTGGTGTATGTGCAATATGGAGCGTTTGTTCAGCTGATGAGGACTGTGTGAAGTGTGGTACAACGTTTAGGAGGACAGGTTTTATAGCCAGGCAGGCTGGGATCTATGCTCCGCTCAGCCACTTGTGGGGTACGTGAGCTGGAATGAATTACTCTGTGCCTCTGGTGAGTAAGATTCAACAGATGTGTAATATCCTCCATCTCGCAGGTAGTTTATGAGGTGGAATGATTCCATAGGTGTAAAATCCTTAGCAACAAGTACCAGATTGATCATGATGTGCTTCGTAAATGCTAACCATTAGCATTAGTGAATATGTTAGAGGATGCCTTTGTAGGCAATATTTTTGTCCTTTTAGGGACAATGAAAAGAAGTCACTCAACAAATATCTGTTGATCGATTACCATGGTTTTGCTCAGCTAAGCATCTCACCTGTATTGGCAAAAGAGAGAAAGGGAGGAGGGAGAGAGGAAAGGAGGAAGAAAGGGAGGAGGGGGGCAGGTGGGCCTGCGGAGCTTGTAGCAGATGGCCCCTGAGCATGTACTTGGGGACCCAGGGCCATCATCGAGGAAAAGGAGACAAGACCTTTCCTGAATTGTTATGTATTTTTGATCCCTCGGGGAGGCTATTCTCTGCAACTAATGGCTGTGTATGCATCCAGGCAGGGAGCAGGTGTTAAACTGCACAAGCTAGTTAATAGCCATTAATAGCACTTAAAAATCCAATAGGCCAAGCAGGACATTCTAGCCATCCATACTAACATGAGAATTCTATGAGACCCTTCTTATTTGAGTAGCACTTGTCGTCGTCGTCATCATCATCATCGTCATCGACAAGGCTTCCTGATTAATAACCAGTGACACAAACATTTTCTGTCCAATCCTATGTGCTAGGCACCATGCCAACACTGGTGATAAAAAGATTAATGCGATCTGATTGCCAGCCTCAGAAGCCCATGGTACAGAAGGCAAATCTGTCTGGAACTGACCACAATAGAGTGTGATGAGAACTCTGTAAGGAAAATGAACTCAGTTTCATGGGGGAGTGTGATTAATGATCTGTCTTCTGCTTGAAACGGGACCTTTTTAACATCAAACATTGTTCAAGAGCAAAGGGAATTCAGCAAACAAAACAGCACTGGTGGCACAAAACAAATGAGTATAACTAAGCACACAGAAACATGCCTCCTAAAGTCTCATAAAACTTCAAGAGAAATGGTGGACTAAAGAGCTATAGGGTGTAAGCCTTTTCCTGGGCTCGACTCCAAGCACATAGTAGATAAGATACAGCCATATTTAAAAAGATTCTAAGCTGAATTCGAAATAAAGACTTGAATATCCCCCACATCTTTAAAATAAATTTTAAAAACGTAATCTTCAAAAAGAGAGAGACTTGAATATCCTCAGATATCAGAAAATAAAAGGAGAAATTAAAAGCCAAAGGTAGATCTTAGAGATGAGGCCATGGCTTCTAGAGGGAAGGGGTTTGGGGCTTTTAGATCAGATCAGAAATTCTGGTGCACACGAGGAGATAAGATTGTGGCCTGAGTCACCCTTAGAGGGGTTATTTGCTTTAAGAAGGGGATACCGGGGGAAAAATCTATCATAAGCCCACCAAATGGCAAGAAAGTATATATCTGCCCATGACATTAAATGGATAGAACTAAAAACTGCATGCCATTACCATGTGTAAATTAGGAATTCTCTGTATGGTGCCATAATGCCAACCCCAGACAAATGGTCCCAAGCAAGTGCAATTCATTGAACACCTGGTAACAATGAGCAAAAGCTACTCTGTAGGGATGCTTTTGGATTCCAGGGGCCTGGGATTCCCATAGGAAACAAAACAAAACAGCAATCAATGAAGATGAGCTCACAACCAAAAATAAAAATCCTTTAACAGAAAACTATCCTCCGTGATGGACACCTAACGTATGTGACAATAGGGTGCTATAAGATTTCTGAAAAATACTTTCAGAAAAACAACAAAATAATACAAAAAATGTTGTACATGCTGACTTTATATAGCTAAATAGATAAGTAAGTAAACATATTGAGTACGGCCCAATAAATAAAGGCCTTCACCCAAAGACTGCTGCTCCACTGGTGTTTGAATTTCAACTTTTGGCAAAACATTCTTTCATATGAAACATGTCCTTCTCTCAGCTGTCCTTTTGAAATGTGTAAATGCTCCTGGAAAATTAATACAAGTTAGCCTTTCTCAAATTTCAATGTTTATTGAAATCATCTGTGGTGCTCTTTCAAAATGGGCCCTACCCAGTGAAATTGGTTTAAGTAGATTTAGAATGGGGACCAGGAATCTGTATTTAACTAGTGTCCCAAATTATTGCCCATGTGGCTCAGGAGGGAGTACAGGGAGGGTATATTTGAGCTGCTGATCATGCCGTCTACTCTAGAAATTGTTTAGAGACTGAGAATCAACTTCGTTGGGAACCTTTAATTAAGAACTCTATATTTTGGGTTAGAATAATTTTATTTATACAGAGCTGTATATAGTCCATAGATATCATCCTACATGCATGTCTTTTAAGTCATATTGGCTTTTTGTCTTTTAATTAAAATTAGATTTTAGCATATTCTTATGGACATTGGCAGGAGAAGTGAAAAGAAAGGGGTAAGTGTGAAAGGAATGGTTGCTAAGTCAAAAGTTAAGGATTAAGTTGTAACAAGGAGGACTTACTCTCTTGGCCATGTCTGCCTCAAATATAGCTTGAAGGGTCAGAGACTTTGACTACTGCCCACATAGACTCTTCCATATTTCCAATCCCCGTTGCACTGGGCTGGGCCATGCTCTTAGTTCTGGCCAAAGGGAAGTAAGCCAGAAGTAATATGTCATTTGCAAACCAACCCTCAAGAGCTATGTGCCACTTTCTGACGCTCTATGCCCCTCCTCCTAGCATGGGGGTCAGTTGCCCAAGAGGGTTCCCTGCCCCCAATCAGGCCTGCAGAAGCCAGAAATAAACCTTTGTGCTGTTAAGTTACTAAAACGTGGCTGAGGTTGGGCTGTAAAGGGAGAATGGTTGTTACCACAGCATAGCCTAGCCTGACACTCCAATTTATGAGAAAAGAAAAGAAAAGAAATCTTGTCAAAGAAAACCGCTTCCTGGTCAGGCGTGGTGGCTCACGCCCATAATCCTAACACTTTGGGAGCCCAAGGCGGGAGGATTGCTTGAGCCCAGGAGTTTGAGACCAGCCTGGGCACTATAGTGAGGCTTTGTCTCTACCAAAAATTAAAAAATTAGCTGGGTGTGGTGGCATGCATCTACAGTCCCAGCTACTCAGGAGGCTGAGATGGAAGGATCCCTTGAGGCTGTCGTGAACCTTGCTTGTGCCACTCAAAAATATATATATATGTCTCCCATGTCCAATCTGATGATTATTGATAACAGTTATTGCTTTAC
This sequence comes from Tarsius wallacei, assembly GCA_963574415.1. NCBI lineage: Eukaryota > Metazoa > Chordata > Mammalia > Primates > Tarsiidae > Tarsius > Tarsius wallacei. Next base: position 16,462 of record CAUYQG010108878.1, read on the forward strand.
ATCCTCTTTAGTTATTTTCTGTCACCATTCTCAACATCCTTAAATTGCTAATGATGACTAGAGATCCAAAAAAACTCCAGGATACTATCTATCCACTTGCTTTTCCTATTTCTTTATCCTTTAGGCAGAATTCCATGAAGCTATAAGTGTGTGTGCGTGTGCAAAAGATCCTGATTTTGGGGTCTGTGCTTGAGAAGAATAATACAGGCACTTACTGGCAGTGTGCATACTTTACGGACGTTTTAAGAGTTTGTTTCCTTTTGGTGTAAAGAGAATAACAGAACCAAGCAGATGTTCCGGTCGCTCTGCAGCTGTTTGATTTACAATGTGACACCAAATTTATGAAATCAGCTGGGGGACTCCATGACATCCCAAGGTTTCAGGAAGGGAAATTCACGTGTTTGAGTCCATCCAGGTTCTGTGCTGTCAAGGGCCCTGGAATAGGATGTAGCTGTAAGGTCCCCAAAGGACAGCCATGGGAGCCAAGGAAAGGGCAAAGAATGAACATAAAGCAATGTGCTCCCTTCCTTGACAGGACCAAGGGGAGGGTCAGGAGGAGAGGAAGGCTGGAGAGGAAGCCCAAGAAGGAAGAAAAGAAAACCCATTTTTCAAACTGATAGTTTCCCCTAGGTTTGCTTCCCAACTCCCACCCCAGCATGGATAGAAGCCTTAAATTGCTAATGATGACTAGAGATCCAAAAAAACTCCAGGATACTATCTATTCACTTGCTTTTCCTATTTCTTTATCCTTCAGGCAGAATTCCATGAAGCTATAAGTGTGTGTGTGTGTGTGTGTGCAAAATTTTATATTTAGGAAGCTAAAGATCCTGATTTTTTGGTCTATGCTTGAGAAGAATAATACAGGCACTTACTGGCAATGTGCACACTTTACGGACGTTTTAAGAGTTTGTTTCCTTTTGGTGTAAAAGGAAATGGGGAACCATTTTTACCACAGTGAGGGAACACCTGCCATGGGGTTTGTGCAAAAGGTTGCACCACTCCTTCCACAGACTTTCTACTCTTATGGTGCTCACTATAAATACCGGGGTCTCTGTGGGCTGAAAAGAGATCTGGTCTGGAGGTTAGCGAACAAAAGAGAATCAAATAAAGTTTGACAACATCAGGGTTGAGAAGCCTATCCCCAGGCGACACCCTGAGTCATTTGTAATGATGTTTCAACGCAAAAACTTGCAAAGACACAATCTTAACAATCCATTGTTTTCTGCTGCTAAGTAGAACTTGATAACTGCAGTTTAAAAGATCTCTTTAAACTTCTCTCCTGCTTTAAAAAAAAATTACACTGACAGTGATGGGAAACTATGGGGGGGGAGTGGGAGGGAGATGGGATTAATGGTAGTAAACATCTGTCTGGGGATGGGGAGACACCTCTTATCAACAAGAGTGCCTGAACGAAGCATATTTGTATGCCTAACCCTGAACTGTACCCCACAATATCATAATAAAAAATATGGAATATAAAAAAATAATAAATAAATAAATAAATAATTACAAAATTATTGGCCATGAAGTTTGCCAACCACCCTAGTAATAAAAAACAAAAGCAGAATTTAATTCACAAATGGTTAAGAGGAGACGATAATTGGGAGAATGATGGGAAACGCAGTTTTAGACCATTGGGTTTGATGTGCCAGTTGAAATATACTAGATTTGACTAATAGAAATTTAAAATTCTATATGACAAAGAACACCACAAACAAAATTGAAAAACAACATAGAGGATGAACATATACACAATGTACTGGATAAAGGATTATTATCCAAACTGTATAGATCTACAAATCTATAAGAGGTTCATATCTCAGTAGTTAAATGAGCAAAGGCTAAGAACAGGCAATTTTCAGAAAAATTACACATGTCAATAATCAGATGGTGGAATGTCAATAAAGAGATGGTGAACCATCTCTTAATATAAAAATAAAAGAAACGGGTCAGGCACAGTGACTCAAACCTGTAATCCCGGCATTTTAGGAGGCTGAAACAGAAGGATTGCTTGAGCCCAGGAGTTTGAGACCAGCCTAGGCAACAGAGCAAGACCTCATCTCTACAAAAAATTAAAAAAATAGCCAGGCATGGTGGCACAAACCTGTAGTCCCAGCTACTCAGGAAGCTCAGGCAAGAGAATCGCTTGAACTCAGGACTTTGAGGATGCAGTCAGCTGTAGTTGTGCCACTGCACTCCAGCCTGGGTAACGGAGTGAGACTCTGACTCAAAAAAAAAAAAAAAAAAGAAAAGAAAAAGAAAAGAAATGCATGTGAACAAACAGATGCCAATTTTTTGCCCATCAGCTTGACAAAAAAAAATATAATTGATAGCCGGGCTCGGTGGTTCAGCCTGTAATCCCGCACTTTGGGAGGCTGAGATGAGTGAACTGCCTGAGCCCACAGGTTCGAGACCCGCCTGGGCAACTTGGCGAGACCTCATCTCCACAATTAATCAAAAAATTAGCCGGGCGTGGTAGCGCGCGCCTGTAGTTCCAGCTCCTTGGAAGGCTGAGGCGGAAGGATCGCCGGAGCCCAGCAGGTCGAAGCTGCGGTGGCCGGGAGCGGCCACTGCACTCCAGTCTGGGCGAGGGAGTGAGACTCCAACTAAAAAAAAAATAAAAAATAATAAAAAAAAATATATATATATAATTGATGAAAATTTCAAATGTTTAAGGTGATATTTTAAAAAGTATTCTTATTCAACATAAAAGAAGTGTATATTTTAAAGTCTTTTGTGTGTAGAGGGATAGCAATTTGGCTTATACTTTCAGCTATTTCATTGTTACTAATGTATCCTAGAGAAAAACTCACGTGCCCAAAGAGCATGAACTAAGATGTTCTTGGCTGCTTTATTTGCAATTGTGAAAACTGGAAATTATCCAAACATCCATCAGTAGGGTACATCCATACAAAGAAATGTTATAAGAATATTTTAAAAGAAGACAGTAGATTTTTATATGCTGATATGAAAAGATATCCAAATCAGAAAGCAAGGCAATCGGTAAAGTATGTGAATCCTTTAAATTACATAGAAAAAGGACTCGAAAGAAAACCCGTCAAACCGTTAGCAGTCACTACTTTGGAGAAGGGCCATGGTTACGGGAAAGATGGAGGGGTTACTTTTATATTTTATTTCAACCTTTTTCATAGATTCTTTACTGTAAGGAATTTTAAGTGACAAGAAATTGATGGAGTAGGGGGCAAGAGAATCCATGTGATGTATTGCTTAAAGAGGCGGAACAGTGCTGTCGTTAATATCAGGGACCACAGTCAGACCAGTTTCAAATGCTATCCACTTGCTTTACGAAGTCTGACAATTAAGTTTGTCAGAATTCGACCTGGAAAATATGCTACATACCTCATTGCTAAATATCACTATGGTCACCTTCGAAGTACTCCCCTTGGGAAGCTATGCACCCATGCCAGCGTTTAGTCCACCTGACAAAGCAATTTTTTGAACTCTTTCTTTCTGGAACGGCCATCAGGGCTGTCATAGTGAGAATGTCAGAGTTTGAATTAGAGCAGTGAACACATATTACATTTCTCGTTAAACTTGGCAACAGTGGAAGTGAAATCGGGGACATGTTATTCCAAGTTTATGGGGATAATGCCATGAAGACAATGGCAGTGTACAAACGGATTGAATGTTTTTCTGAAGGGACAGAAAGTGTCACTGTTGAAAAAAGGGCAAGACAGACAGTAACGAGCAGAACTGATGAAAACGGTTGCAAAAAATCGTCAAATGGTGAGTCAAAATCGTCGACTGACTGTGAGCAGCAGAGTGGACCAAATACACATCGATAAAGAAACAATTAGGAAAATCTTAACTAAAAATCTTGGCGTGAGAAAGGTGTGTGCAAAAAAATGGTCCCGAAGGAGATCTTGCATCACAATACACCAGCTCACACAGCGTTATCTATAAGGGAGTTTTTAGTCAGTACACAAATAACTGTATTGGGACACCCTCCCCACTCACCTGATCTGGCCCCCAGTGACTTTTCTCTTTACCCAAAGATAAAGGAAATATTGAAAAGAAGACATTTTGATGACATTCAGGACATCAAGGGTAATGCGATAACAGCTCTGATAGCCACTCCAGAAAAAAGGTCCCAAAATTGCTTTGACAGGTGAACTAGGCACTAGTGTCAGTGCATAGCTTCCCCCCAAGGAGAGTACTTTGAAGATGACCATGGTGATATACACCAATGAGTTATATAGCACTTTGTCTAGGATGAGTTCGCGAACTTGATGGTCAATCCTCGTACTTCATACTGCGGGACCTTGGGGCAAGGTTCTCAACCCCTTGGAGCTCTGCATCCACATCTTTGTAGCATCCTATACATATTTGTGTTTAATTAATCATGTTTTGAGTAGCAGCAGTTTAGGTTCCATTTCCTTCACTCAGGGTCCAGTCACAATAATCATCTTGGAGATCATTAATATTTATGCTGAAATACTGTACATATTGATTACTGTTGATATTTAGCATAAACATATGGGCAATGTATGGACTAATTCGTCATATTTACAAAGCAGAAAACAAAAGCTATTAACACTGACACTATAAAAATAATGGTTTTAAATATTATTTAAAAAATAACTGAAAGAGGAATGAAAAAGAATAACTAATTGAAAAATGGAAGGACAGTTTCCCACTACCGCCAATCGCTTTCTTATAGCATTATAATTGTTCAAGGTCCGTTTATGAGTGAGAACATATCAAACTCTGTTCTTTGTTTCTGTGATCAATGTTTATATACCTAACCCTGAAATGTACCCCCACGTCTTTATAATAAATTTTTTTAAAATGTGGTACATATACACAATGGAATATTACTCAGTCATAAAAAAGACAAAACCTTGAATTTTGCAGCAACCTGGATGGAATTAGAGTTTATAATACTGAATGATCTCTCACAGAAACAAAGAGCTGAGTATCACATGTTCTCACTCCTAAGTGGACTTTGAACAACTACCACAATACTATAAGAAAAGGATTGACAGTAGCGGGGAAACTGCGGCCAGGGAGGGGGGTGGGGTGGTGGGATTGACAGTAGTGGATATCCGCCTAGGGAAGGAAGGACACACCTCATCAACAAGGGTACCTGCCCAATGAATATTTGCATACCTAACCCTGAATTGTACCCCACAATGTTAAAATTAAAAGAGAAAAAGAAAAGGAGAGGAGTTCACTTACACTAGGTAATTTACATTGCTTCAGCTAAAACATTTCAACTTTATCTAAAGTTGATAAGCCAAGAAATACAGGTAAATGCATTTTAGCTAAAGTATGGAGCTCAGCATCAAAAGCCCTAAAATATAAAACTGATCCAAAAAGTTTCTAAAAGGAAAAGGATTAAGGACACCTTTATTTTGTAATTTATATCATTCCATACAACTTGAACTTTATAATGTAACACATTATTTTCACAATACCTTCAAAATAGGAGATTCTTGCCATAGTAAAGACTTGGTGTGTGTGTGTGTGTGTGTGTGTGTGTGTGTGTGTGTGTGTGTGTCATATGTGAATTACATACATATTCATTAGATCAAAAATTATACCCCAAACGTTGGTAATAGTTATTGTCTCAGGGGAAGGAAATTGGGTGACTGCGGTAACATAGCAATATAAATACCTATCACTGAAATTATTTTGCATCTTCCAATTGTATGCAATGTGCCTGTATCACCTACCCGCCCCTCTGCCAAAAGAATAATAATTTTGTAAAACTTCCGTCTTTTTACTGCATGGCCCCATTTATCAGGGCAGAACCATGGAACTTCCAATGAAAAAGCGTTACCAGGGCTTATATCACTTGCTCAAGTTTTGTCCAAACTCACTGTATCTTCTCCCTCAACCCTGCCTGAAACCCAATCCACAGCAAACTCCAGGAATTCCAGGAACAACAGACTGCACCACCTTATACAGGACTATAAATTCTCATTTGGCCTGGTGTGTGTGTGTGTGTGTGTGTGTGTGTGTGTGTGTGTGTGGCCAGTTTTACAAAACATCGTCAAACAATGAAAATAACTCACCTCCTTCCTTGCTTTAGTTCATCTACCCCTATAGATAATGCTGTGTGAGCTGGTGTATAAAAAATAAGGCAAAACAATGTATGTGAGTGACTGGTAGTGAGATGGGAACACAGGACTTCATGAGCTGGTGGCTGAACCATGACTTGTGGCAGAGTTGCCTGGATAGCTATGTCAGACTTGAGTCCGTAGACAAGAAGGTTAGTCACATGTCATCTAGAAATATGTCTAATAACTATCACACTTTTAAAGTAGTGATGAACATAAATAGAACTTCAAAATACCCACAATTGTAATAATATATGAAAATACTACTGACTTATTTTGCTGGCAAAGTCCTAGAATGACAGGCACAGATAAAATGAACGAGGTTTATTGCCTACACTCATAATTGCAGGAAATCTTGCATTTCTGTTAGGGGTTAGCAAAAGTAGATATATAATTGTTTCTATCTAAGATCACGGACACACAGAATCTATCTGTGGGCACCAGATGAGGATTCTCCTATATAGATCCACTTATACCCCATAATTATAAATTCTGTTTGAGTTGGCCTGGATGGTCTGCAACCAGGCTTGAATCCAAGACACATTTTGGGAGCTGTTGCATATAGAAGCCACATTTCAGACTAGAGAGGATTCCAGACCAGAGAGGATTCCATATTGTCCCAGAGTCTAATGCGTTCAAACTCAAAAGAAGAAATTCTGACTTTTAAGTAGATTACTTGGGGTGTGTAACATGTCCCACAATTTTGAACAGTTGAAATTGTTCTTCTTCACTTTAATTTCCCAGGATGGTGAGAGATGATTAAAGAAATCACAAGTTAGAGATATTTTGAGCTCTTGGTAAAAATGTACTCCTTTAGCTAAATGGCCTGCTTTATGCTATGTGCACAAGGATGCCAATTAATGTGCCAGTCTGTGAAGCTTTTAAAATATGGCTGCTGCTGCTTCTTCTTCTTCTTCTTTTTTAGTCAGGGTCTCTCTCTGTTGCCCAGACTGGAGAGCACGGGCACAACCACAGCTCACCACAGTTTTGACCTTCTGGGCTCAGGCAATCCATCCATCTCAACCTCCCTAGTAGCTGGGACTACAGGAGGGCATCACCATCTGGCTAAATTTAAAAAAATATTTGTTGGATTTCCTGGCAAGATGGTGATGGAACAGGTTGGACTGTGAGAGTCTCCACAAAAGCAAGTGTCCATAAAGATTCTCTGTGTGAGTGGGTGCGTGCCAGTGGGTGAGTGAAAGTCCATCTGAGGGGAGACTTAGGTTCATGCACTCTGGGCTCTCCTTCGGAAATGACTGTAACCCCTCACTGCCCTGAGATTGGAGTCCCCAGTGAGCAGGATCGTCTGTTGTTCTCAGGGCTCTCTTTAGAAAAGGCTGCAGAAAACAGCTGCTCCTTAACCCCTGGCACTTGGCCCACACCCTCGCCTGTGACAGCAGTGTGGCATGAGCCCCAGGATCTATGGAGAAAGCAGGTCGTGGAAAGCTGGAAAGGAACCCTGCCACCGGAGAGGAAACATCTATTGGCACCATTTTCTCTGTCCCAGGAACAGGCAGAGACCTTCATTGCCCCACCCAGCTCTGCCCAGTCTCCAACCTGGGACCTAGAGGCTGTCACCCCATCAAACTCAGAGAGACAGATGCCCCACCCTCACACTGGAACTGGCGCAGACACATCAGATCCGAGTGGGAGACTTGACAGCAGCTGCAGCAAGCTGGGTGAGTCCAGATCTGATTCACCCTTCTCCCACAGTACTCTGTGGGGTATCTGACCCAGGCTGAGAGCAACCCTGTCAGCCTGCACTTAGAACAAAGGGGAGGGGCTGGAGACCAGAGTTGAAAGGAATTTGAAGTTACAGAAATGGCCACAGACAAGTTTGGGGGTTTTTTCATGTTTTTTTTCTCTTCTCTCTTTCTGTTTTTGATCATGTTTTCATACTTGCTTTGTTGCTCTTATTTTAATGGGGTTTTTTTTTTCAGATTTTCTGCTTGTGTATGGGTATTTTTGAGGGACAATACATCAATAAAGGAGTTTTTGGTTTTTTTTGTATTTGTATGATTGTCTGCAGGTTTTTTTTAATCCTTTCTGTCCTTGTTTGTTTCTCTGTTTATTTGCTATTTGGTATACCTGTCTGTCTTTTCCCTCTTCTTCTTTTCTCTCTCCACCTTCCTTTCATCTTCCTCCTTCTTTTTTCCATTCTTTTCCTTTTTCTTACCTCATATTGCCTTCAGGGGGGCAAACAGATACCCCACCGCATGGACAGATTGGAAGGCAGTGGGAAGTGGGTGCCAGGGGGCCTACACACCTGCCAGTGGATCCTGGGATCTGCAGATCAATTCTGAATCACAGCTCCCCCGTCAATTAAACCTCAAAACTGCAAAAAGTAGAGCCCCCTACCCCCAGCCCAGCTTCAGAATTGAACAAAACCAGAAGATCTACATAAGGAAGAAGAGGAGATTGAGCAAACAGAAGTAAAAACTACCCCCATCACTAAACAACAGAATTAAAGAAGAGGTATAACAAAAAGAAGGGGGGTGGGGGAGAAAACCTACACAAATGAAAAACCAAAGAAAGAATTCAGGTCTCACACAGACTCCTGGGGGATCAACCACTGAGAATAGAGACTTAGGAATGCAAACAATGAAGAGCCCACAGAGTAACTGGTCTCAAACCACAAACACAGATATCACAATATTAATAGAGGGAATAAATTGAAATGAGGAGAACAAGAGGAAAGAATGAAGGAGTTGATAACTGAGATAACAGCAATAAAGAATACCATGAATGAAATAAGCATGGAAAGCAGAATTAACTGAGCAGAAGAAAGAATCTCAGAGCTTAAGGACCAAAATATGGAATTAACCCAAACTGTTAAAAACATAGAAAAGAAGCTTTAAAAGACACAACAAAACCTCCAAGAGATGAGCAGTTATTTCAAGCGGCTGAACCTAAGATTAATTGGAAACCCTGAGACAGATAGAGAGACAGAGATCACCCTGGAACAAACATTGCATGAAATTATCCAAGAAAACTTCCCTCATCTCATCAGTAACATGACTATTTAAACATAAGAGATTCAGAGAATCTCCAGACCAGCTCTAAAAGACAACAAACGAGAAGACCAACTCTTAGACATACAGTAATTCGCCTACACAAAGTAGGTATAAAAGAAAAAAATCCTAAGGCAGCAAGAGAGAAAGGTCAGACTACCCACTGGGGAAGACCAATTAGAATAGCAGCAGATTTATCTACAGAAACACTGCAGGCTGGGAAATCTTCAAAGTTATCAAAGATAAACAATTTCAACCAAGAATTACCTACCCAGCTAAGCTAAGTTTCATCCGTGATGGAGAATTAAAATTTGTCCCAGACATTCAATCCCTAAGAGTCTATACTGCCTCCAGACCAGCTCTAAAAGAACCACTTAAGAAAGTGTTAAACACAGAAGAAAGGGAAAAAAAGAACAACAACATCCTTCCCAAGAATACAGGAAAAAGATTGAAAGCACACATGAATCAACCCCAAAATCAAAATAAAGATAACAAATAAATAAACAAACAAACAGCAGCAACAACAAACCCTATAAGAACCTCATGACAGGGATAAACTCTCACATATCAATAATCAGCCTGAACGTGAATGGACTAAATGCACCACTGAAAAGACATAGAATGGCAAAATGGATAAAATATCATGAGGCAGCAATATATTGGCTCAAAAAGACTCATCTCATCAGAAAGGACACTCACAGACTTAAAGTAAAAGGATGAGAAACAAAATTTCAGGTGAACAGGACACAAAAGAAAGCAGGAGTCATGATCTTAATATCAGACAAAATACCCTTTAAACTATTGAAAATTTAAAAAGATATAGAAGGTCACTAGATAATGATAAAAGGTTCAATCCATCAATAAGAAATATCCATCCTAAACATATATGCACCCAATATAGGAG
>CAUYQG010108880.1:0-44854 GCA_963574415.1 Tarsius wallacei
TGTAATGCCTCTGCGGTGTCTGTGGACAAGTTCCGTGTGGGGGAGCAGGCCCCCTGGGAGAGATCTGGAGTCTTTCTGTGTCCTCTTCTGCGGAGGTCTCACAGACCACGCTGCCCGGTCGCCATCTTGGCCCCTCCTCCACATCTGGGTTTTCACTATTTCCCCTCAAACCCATTTTACTTCTTTACTTTACACTCTCTTCCTTTCCCTCCAAAGAACGTAATCAATAGGAATTAGACTTGGCTCTATAAACTCCCTAGTCCTCGGAATATCTTTAGTAATGTAATTAAGTGTACATTATTTAGGATGTATTGTTTTAAATCCAGACAGATTTGCACCCAGTGAACTCCTTAACCCTTCTTGTAATGAATCATCTTTGTAATATATGCCCCAACTCCTTGCCTAGTGCATTTATTTACTGAGAGATACAGTAAGATAATAGAACTATGTAAACCTCTCTTGAGGCTGGCCATTTGACATCATTAACCATTGATTTCAGAATATGTAAAAGGCAAACCTTGCCCACATATCAAAATTTTCTATGTCTCTGTATGGCAGCATCTTCCTAGAAATACAATGACCTGTTCAAAATTGAGTTGGTTTCCACAAAAGAGGCACTTTTACTGAACCTTGACTTATGCGATGCCAAAATATTAAGGGAGTTTAGTTATGTTGCTGCAGCATCTCCAAAGCAGAGCCTTCAGGTTTAACAGAACTTCTTGGATAAGATATGACATTTTGTAGCCAAAATGTTATTTTTTCTTATAACATTTTTATTCCTTCTCTGACCATCATTTATGTAAGATATCTAAATAGCTGACCCCTATTTGTATTTTTTCTTAATAATTAGTGCCAGAACAGATAACCAAATGCACTTGAAAGCTACTATGAATGCCAGGAACACAAATTGTCCAATACCAATGATTTTGTACCTCTGAGATTCTTGATATGAACGTTCCAACAAAGCTATTGATTGCCACCAAAATTGCAATGGTAAAAATTAACGCTTTGAGCTGACTGTATTTTTAGACATAGAATATTTTATTTAAATGAGATTAATTCCAAGTTAGTTTTCTGCCTCAACAGTGAAGTATCTTTTCAAAGGCCTTTGGATCCCAGTTTTGCTGATCAGTTATAGTATAGAAATGTGTTGGGTAACATTGTTTGGCCCTTTAGCCATTTTGGCTACACAATTTTCTTTGCTGTGAGTAAGAATATACAAGTGGCATCACTACTGAGTAAGAAAAAAAACGATTGTATGCTGATAATTAGCTTGTTCCCCAATTAACAAATAACAAGAGTATGGTCCTGGACAAAACCAATGTCAAGGGTCACGAATGATCTACTCGCCAGTTTTCCTTATTCCTGGTGATCATTCATGTGAGCAAACGCTGTTAAACATTTAGTTATATATGGTCATAAGTCACTGGAAGTACTTTATTTGCTCTCTTGGGTTTTACACTTGTTTCCCCAACTAGATGTTAAATTCTTGATAAAGACTTTTAACTTGTAATTCTATGTTATATGCTTCGATGTACCAAATCCACTTAATAGATGTGATGGAGTTGATTAAATGTGTTCTGAGGAATCTAAACTTCGTCTACAGCGGAGCTTCTCAATCTATTCACTGTTGAAATTTGGGAATGGATAATTCTTTATTGTGGTGGGAATGGTCCTGTACATTATAGATTGTTTAGCAGCATTGCTGGCCTCTGTCCACTAGATTCCAATAGTACCTTCCTCAGATATGAAAACCAAAAATATCTCCAGACATTGCCAAATGTTCCCAAGAGACAACATTACTCCCAGTTAAGAACCAATGATCTACAGTATAGATATCAGAAACTCCATTCCTTGCTGGAAATTATGTCAATACTTAAGCGACTCAGAGTAAAAAAAAATATGATAAAAGGGCATGTATTTTAATCTTGAAAACCTTCCAAGATGATACCAAATATAAAGGAAAATTCAAGAGTATGGTGCTTTCTATATTGTAGGAATTGATTAAAGTTAGGTTCCTTATGTTTCTATTCTTGGAGAGTCAGCTAGAAGCCCCTAGACAACTGCTTTACAAACTTAAAATACACACAAATAACCTAGAGAGATGTTAAAAAGCAATTTGGATTAATTTGTTTGAGGTCACACTCAAGATTTGGATTTTAATCAAGTTCCTTACAGAGGCTGCTGCTACTGGTTTGTGGACCACAATTGGCATACCGTGGCCTTTTCCTAGACAATGTGAACAGTTCCTTCTAGCAAACTTGGTAGCACCTAATAGGTAAAGAGTAACTAGCTCTCTTGAGCTCACTCTTACCATGAGAAAAGAATGAAAGCTGAGTGGAGCCAGTCAGTGGGACTATTCCTAACTAATTGCCTTGTTCTTTTTACATGGTCCACACCTTTGAACTATTTGAATGTTGGTTCTTTGCTCTCACATTCTACTCTTAATGAGGCTACTTGCTTCATATATTCAATGATTGTGCTGTATAGAACACATTTGCAACTCAGAGAGATGTAAGAGAGGGCACTCTCTTCAAGTATTAAAATAATCAACCTCTTAAATGAAGAGGGCCTTCATTGTTGGACCCATTTCCGGCATATTCCATTTTTTAAAAAGGAAGTACACCTCAAAATGTCCAACAACATATACTGTATATGAATATGTGCATATTTTTCAGTCTATGCAAATAGGTTGTATATAGTGTTCCACCTATGCAAATAACAATTACCAAGGAGGATCAAAGTATATGGTGAACAGTGTATACTGCTAATTTTCTGTTTTGAACACTGGAACACCTATGTTTAGCTAAATCTCAATTATGTAGTAAGGAAGAGTAAGCATAGTACAGGAACTGAGCTCCCATGTATTATTGGTCAATAATATGGCTTCAAAATAAGCAAAAGAAAAAAGAAAATACAAGCAGGCAGTTTAGAGAAAAAATTCTATTTAAAACATTTGCAGGAATTCTACAGAAATCATCTTGCACCACATCACAAAACTACACATGTGTAATTAGAGATCACAAACAGGATAGCATATTCATGGCCACCACCCACCAACAACCACTCATTCTTCCTTCTAAAAACCACCTTGATAGTCTCATTATTTCTAAGTCAAAACAACCTGTTGATTAGCAATGTCTCATATCCTACTCGAAATCTCACTTCACTGCAGACTGCTCAAAGGAGATAACCAATATAACCCTGTGGTATTAAAAAACAGCACATCACTCCCATTCAACAAATATGCATGCCAGTTATGAGCAAAGCACTGAGTTAGATGTCCTTAGTAGTTGACTCACTTCTGCAAGAGCGTTATCTACCACTGTCCTGGAACATTAAAAAACAATATCGTTGGGAAGAGTGAGATGGCTGTGCATTTTTATGGCTATGAATTTCTGAATTTGGTAGAGAAATGGCACAACTGGGTCATCAAATGCAAGGTATAACTTTTAATAAGCACTTCCTGTGTTAAACGTTGACAACCATGTCAGTAAAGTGAGAAATTAGACATGACACATTAAAAAATTCTAACTATTCTCTTAGGTCATATAGTAGGAAAAATGTGTTGATTTCCAGTAGATTACCATGGTAACTTGTAGTAGATTTTAGTGTTGGGAATTATATTTGCCATCTGTAGGAAATATGCTAGTTGTTTTCCTCTACTTTTAGGGCACATTTTATATTTTTAGCATATAGTCTATGGAGAATAATATGTCTGGAAGTTGATTTCTCTAAACAAAAAGTGGATATTTATTTATTTATTTATTTATCTATTTATTTATTTATCTATTGAGCTGGAGTCTCACTCTATCGCCCAGACTGGAGTGCAGTGGCACTTTCCTGGCCACCACAGGCTCCACCTGCTGGACTCTGCCTCAACCTTCCAAGTAGCCAGAACTACAGGCACACGCTACCACGTCCACCTAATTTTTGATTTATTGTAGAGATGAGGTCTTGCCAAGTTGCCTGGGCGAGTCTCAAACCCGTGGGCTCAGGCAATCCACTCACCTCGGCCTCCCAAAGCGCTGGGATTACAGGCTGAGCCACCGGGCCCGGCCTAAAAGTGGATATTTAAATGCTGTTTAAATATAATTTATTTTTAATTCAAAAAAGAAATTCAGTGGTATATTTAGGAAAGTGCACAAGATTATTTTTTAAAACCACCCAAAATTATTACCATTAATTGAAACTTGATATAACGAAACTAGCTGAAAAATAGAGTAATTATAAACTGTAATGAAAAAATGGACAATTACTTGAGAGTATTTTGGTTTTGCCTCTTCAGTTTTGTGTGATCTAGCACAAGTCTCTTTAGGGCATTGTTCTCTATTTTATCATTTGTAAACTAGTTGTCCCTAAGCCTCAATGTTGGAATCTTAAAGGATCATATTAGATAATGGATGACTAATAATATATTTTATGACCATTTGTCAGATTTTTCAGATTCTCAGAATTTTGGGTAATTGTGCCTCATTTTACTCATCTTGAAAGTGAAGTTGGGAGGTTGCTCTTTCCAGTGTTTTCCTTATGGTTTAAGTGTTTGTAAAGTTGACTCAAATATTTAGATGGCAAGTTCCCATAACTGCAAAGTAGAAATTACAATTCCTTATGATATACGACTGCAGTTCAAAGTACCTACTTGTAATGCTTGCGAAATTCATGCAAACTAAAATGGAAGGGGCCATTATGAAAGCTTAAAAGAATGAAACATAAATTGTCTGACTTAATATGTTTGGAATTATAATTCTAGCACTGTATGTAATGTAAAATGAGTATTCTCTGAAAATTTATTTATACCATCAAACAGTTTCAAGATAAAGACTCACTACTGCTCAAGTACCCTTCTAACTCTCCCCAAACAAATAAGTCTATAGCATTTAAGTACCTTACTTAGTGTTGAAAGTAGCTTATAAGAATACATTAAAGATATCACAACAAAATTTTATTTGGTTGTCTTCTTGAGTAGACTGCAGTCAGTGGCAACTCAATAGTCACATAAAAATGGTAGTATTAAAATATATTTTCAACAGCTGACTATTCATATAACAGTATAGTGTCTTCACCTATAAAAAAATGCAATTAGTCTAATGAAATTTGAAATCAGTACCTCCTCTAAAATCAGATGATATTTTAACCTATGTTTTATGTGAATATTTACAGGCTATTGCCAAAAATGATAATTATTCATGTAGAGAAAATCTCCATAGTAGTTTTTAAAAATTCTTATTTGACTTGCATTGCTGAACCAGGAATCTTTATATG
This sequence comes from Tarsius wallacei, assembly GCA_963574415.1. Classification (NCBI taxonomy): domain Eukaryota; kingdom Metazoa; phylum Chordata; class Mammalia; order Primates; family Tarsiidae; genus Tarsius; species Tarsius wallacei. The sequence goes on from CAUYQG010108880.1 coordinate 5,266, forward strand.
ATAGTTGCGAAAATAGATAGGCAAATAACTATTAATTGGCCTATGGTGGTTCCTAAGAGGACTCAGCAGACCATAGCTTACAAATCATGTTATACAAGATCAGCTCCATCACTATGTAGAATAAAAGGCAAAATATAAGCTATTTTGCAGTATTAGTATTTGAAGCCATTGATCACTTGCCTATGTTAAGGTTACATGAAAACCTAATACATTAGAAGAGATGCACAAAAAATTCACTGAACTATTAACAGTGGTTACCTCATGGCGGTGTGAGTCCAAGCAATCTTGAATTTATTCTTACCATTCTTATATTTTTCACATTCTTCACAATAAGCATGTTTATAGAGGCAAAAAAGGTGAGGAAAAATAAATCTGTTTTGGTATAGCTACTGAATATTTGTGAAAATGCTTACAAGAAAGCTATCATTAATCTCTTTGCTATAAAATCAAGTTATTTACACATTTTCCAAGTATATTGAAATCTATTTGCTTGAATGTATACTCTTGTACCCACTTTAGTCTGTCTATATTAGAAATCTTATGTTTTAGAGGACACCTTAGCTTCTACATTATTTTCTCAAACCACTGCTAATTGTCATGCACTGAAAATCAATACATAGAATGAGATGGTAAGATAGTATTCTATTTTTTGTGAAGCAGGGCCATGTTTTTGGGTAAAAGATAATTCATCACTGAGGACAAGCCCTTCATATATCCTGACTACAAAGACCACTGAACTATATGGAGCCACTGACTTTGTTCTCAACATTGTCATAGTTTAAGGAGCCATTTACTGCTCCCTTAAGAGTAGTTCAGTAATGGTAGGTTCTGCTATTGGTAATTCCCAAAATATGCCAATTATTTAATAATGAAAGGAAAAAAGTTTTTTTTTGAAAAACAGTTATCAATGTATTCAAAGTATCTCTTTACAAAATGAGAACACAAAATCAATTCATCACTATTTTCCTAAGCATGTTTATGTATTGAGAAAACAGAGTATTCAAAAGCATTCAAGATAGAGAAAAGATAAATTTTTCTGTTATTCCTATTGGAGGAAATGAGCCAGCATATGGTTTGACTATTATTTTTGCTTTAATAGACTCTAACTCTGGACTCTCCAAGATTATGAGTGAAGCTTGTCTTATGAGAGAAACTATTACCAACAGATTTTGCCAGACACATTTCATTCTAATGCTTTCACAATAATTAGGAAATACATTAAACCCCTAAAGTAAGAACACCAAAAGAATAATATAAAATTCTGAAGTTTATCAATGCAATTTTGTATGGAATTGCAATCAGGTTTTACATGTTAAATATTTTATAAATGTATTTCTATCCATTAAATATACTACAAATCATCATACTATTTTGTTTTAGAAGAGTTCAGTGTTTCTGTAGAGAAAAAAAAAATGACTGCTTCTATTGGTTTTCTAAGCAGTCCAGATGTTTTGTGTTCTTTGGCCAACCCGAGCATTCCCAACGGTAGACCAAATTGTTCTAACTGTGACAATATATCCTCTTGAGGAGGATTGCTTTCAGGATAAACACAGTATCCCTTAACAAAAAGGAGTAAAATGGCAGTGCCACCTTCACTCTGACAGTTTTCTCTCAAGAGATGTTTTGTAACATTCCATCTGTGCCTGTCTATTTGTGTGACATGTTATGAGAGACATTCCTAATAGAGGGAAAGCAAATACTTTTTCTTCTAAGGTATTTTCTTTTAGGCATCAGTGAAGTTTGACACCTTGATATAAAGTATCCTTGTCTTCTAAGCTGGTCACCTGAGGCTTTTTTTTATTATTATTACAGGGGTATCTTCCTTCTTTGTCCAGCTTCGCTCTCATCATAGTAAATCTTATGAGATCTAAGATGAAGGAGGCTCCATCTGAATACTTTGTACCTGTATGTGTGTGCAAATATGTTATGTTGTGTGTACATTTCACATTAGAATCTTTAAATGGAGATATTTCAAGCATTGATTTTGTAATCGAAAAAGGAAACGTTGCCTGCAATAAAACTTTGTCTGTGCTAGTAACTCCACATTGTACAATTTGAAAACGTATGCCAGTTTTCCCCAAGAGAGAATCATAGTCCTATTGTTCTGACCTAATTTTGGGAAACCTGGCTTAATGGGTACCAAGAATCTTCAAACAAATATTTATTGACAAGCAAATATCAAATACAAACAAATATTTATTGGCAAGCAATAATCAATTTGCTATTTATTTTGAAAAAAATAAAATATTTTTACTGAGAAATCAAAACATGAATTTGACTACCTTCACACACAATACATTCCCAATACCCAAGATCAAACTTCTCTCCAATAACGATTGTAGGCACTACTATCCCTAAAATTCCCAACACAAACACACATACTTTCTCTTTCTGTCTCCTCTTCTTTTCTCTCTCACACACACACACTCCAAGTGAATTGCTCTCCTGGTTCATGATTATGATACTTATAAGAATAGCATTTCTTGCACTTATATAAAGTAACACTTAAGTGGTCAAGAAATATTAGATTTTATCATTTGTTATTATATATGTGCTTACATGCCTGACTCTGCAACTAGACATGGCCTCCTTTAAGCAAGAAGCATGCCTCATCCATCGCTTAAGCACTAGAACTCAAAAGTGCTACACTCTGTACATAGAAGGCACTTATTAAACAAAGAGAAAATGAATAAATTAATGAGTGAGAGAAAAGTTGAATAGCAATATCAAAGATGTGAAGTGGTACATGATTGATTTCCAAATGCCAAGTGAATACAAGCTTTCTTAGTTCTGTAAATCAATACAAGACTATATTGTCACTAGATTTATGAATGAAAGATAATTTTTAAATCTATATTATAAAGTTGACTATGTTTCTATATAATAAAATTTTATTACTAACATAATGGACTGAATATTAATACTATAATTTTATCTCATCAATTGCTTGAAACTTTTCATACACTGATTAGTAAAATGACTCACATAGATCTTCCTATAATTTTAGAGCAGAAACACATGGAAATATAATTTTTAATTTAAAAACTGAATTTGTTCTTAATCATGTAATCATTCATTTATTCAACAAGCAGTCACTAAATATTTACAATGCGTCAGATAGTTAGCAAGGTACTTGGGATAGTAAGTGAAAGATATAGACAAAATAGACAATATACACACAAACACACACACCGAAAAGCAATAACAACCAAAAACTTGCCCTGATGGAATTTATATATCAAAGGAGAAGACGGATAATATACAATAATATACTTATTGATAAGCAAATTTAATATTATGTGTTATAGTGTTAAATACTGTAGAAAAAAATAAAGATAATTGGATGCAAAGTGCAGCCACAATCTTGTGACTTGGAATGAGTAGTCAGTGAACTGAATTGAGAAGGTGTTGTATGAGTAAAAATGAAGAAACAAAGAAGGAGGCATACAGAAATCTGGGGGAAAGCACTTGAGTCAGAGGGAACAGTCAGAGAAAAAGTTCTAAGATAAAGCAATTTTTTATAATATAAAATTATAAATAAAACTAACACTGATATAATGCAATAGGATAAGTGATGAAAAAGCTATAGAAAATACATGTACTAAGGAGGGGAAAAAATCACTTCAGTTGGAAAAGCTTCATTGAAAGTGCATAATCTAGCTTTCTCTTGCAAAATCGTGAAAGTTGATAAATGGAGAGGTTCTGAGTTTTTACAGAACTGGGAAAACATAAGTCAAATTCAGTTTACAACTTACATTGAAGGGATGATTATGGCTAAAGGTTAGTTTGCTGCTTCAATTAAAAAAGTGAAGAAACTTACATGCTAACATAAGGGGTTTTTACTTTCTGCCATGGACAATGTAAATCTGCAAATGGATCCTGAATAAATTTCCAAGGTAAAGACGTGTTTGGGGAATATTAAACTAAAGACTTTCCACAGATTAAACTAAAATCTTTGTGATAATTCCATTTTAATCCAAAGATAATCAACCCCAAATATACTAAATTACAATGATACTTGCAATAATGTGAACTCACCATTTGGCCTAACTTCTATTTTTTAACTTTTTATTTTGCAATAAATACTACAGACATTGCCGAAAAATTATAAGGATAGTACAATAAAATTTCATGTATCTTCTTCAGCTAAATTCACCAACTAGCAATATTTGTCATATTTACCTTATCTCTAGTACTACAGATAAGTAGATTAAAAGAACTACACTATGTATACAAACACACATCACATACTATTGCTGAACCACATGAGAGCAAATTGCAGACATTGCAACTAAATTCTTCCTAATTTTAGGAGTGTGAATCTCCTAAAAACAAGGGTTTTTTTTTTTTACATAACCAAAGTATATTCATCAAATTCAGAAGAATTAAAAATAATAAAATACCAATGTCTTTTTTATTATAGAGAATATTTACATTTTATTTAAAGAGAAACGGTTAATAACAATGGAAAAATGGAAACTTGTATGTGGAAGAAAGAATACTTATAGGGAATGGGAGTATTTATCTCATCCAAAAGTCAGATGAGGATTTTAAAAAATGCAATGGAAACCTGATGGAAGTTTTTTTTTTTTCTTTTTTTCTTTTTTGATTTAAAGATGGGGGTACAACTCAGGGTTAGGTACATGCGGAGTCATCATACAGTTAAAGTGTGAGTACCCTTATTGATGTTTTGTCCCTCTTCCATGGCGGTATCCCACTACTGCCCATGCCTTTCTTATAGTATTGTAATAATGTTCAGGGTCCACTTATGAGTGAGTACATGTAGTACTCAGATCTTTGTTTCTGTGATAAATCACTGAGTATTATAGACTCTCCATCCAAGTTGCTGCGAAGTTCATAATTTTGTTTTTCTTTATGGCTGCATAATATTCCATCATGTAATTGTACCACATTTTCTTTATCTAGTCCACAAATCTAGCTTCCTACTTAGGCTGTCATGCCACTTCACAAATGTAGGTACTCTTTCCTGCTCCCACATCCTATGTTCCCAGGTTCTACCCTTACCTTCCTTCTTATACACCTATTCCCTGTGCCCTGCCCCTACTTATGCTCTTGTTAACTAATTTTTCAACATCTTGTTCTTTGTACATCTGAACTCGATCCTTTCAAACCTGCAACCCTAGCTCACGCATCTCTGGGTGTCTGGCCGGATCTATCAAGTTAATAGGATTAGAATAACCTCTGAGCTCACAGAACTCCTAAAATGCCAGTCAGCTTTATATTAGGACTGACAGGAAATTACAGGGTAGTATTTACATCATCTACAGACATCTCATTTACTTAAACCAAAAATAATTATTTTTATTGTGTAAAACTTAACACAGAAAATATTGAAAGCACTGTATGTTCATCACCCAAAACTGACTTTTGACATTATGGTCTATTTCCTCATTTTTTTAAAAAGATAAAATAGTACAGTATATTTCATCTGTTTATGGATATGCATATATAGCACCATAGATATGCAATATATATAGTATTGTTTCATTTTGTTGTTTAATCTCTGGTTAAATTTCGCTTTTTAATTAATATAAGTTCAATTTTCTATGTATCATTATTTCTTTATTTCTTTCTTTTTGAATCGGGAGTCTCACACTGTCGCCCAGGCTGAATTGCGATAGGCACAGTCAGGGTTCACCACAGCCTGGACCAACGTCGTCTATTATATAATGTATAATCAGATTTCAAAAATTGTCTTTATAGGTACCCTTTATAGCATCTTTTCTATCCAGGATTATGCATTTCATTTACTTGTCAATTCTCTTTAGTCTCCTTTGATCTGGAATGGTTCCTCAACTTTTCTTTTTCTTTCATAACATTTACATTTTTGTAGAGTAGAAGCCAGTTTTATTTTTTATAGGTGTTCCTCAATTTGTTTCTTATAGTTATTCCTCAGTTTTGGTTGGCCTGACATTTCCTCATCTTTTGGATGTTTATATGTTTCTGGCTAGAATAGTACATAAATGATACTGTGTCTTCTTAGTGCAGTACCCCAGGGGATGCATAATGTCAATTTGTCCCATTACTGGTGATGTTAACTTTGGTTACTTCCTTTAGACAGTGTCCATTTTTCGCTTGGTCATTAATAAATAATCAGTAGAGAGATACTTTGAAACAGAATGAATATCCTGACTCACCAATGTTTCGCGCAATAATTTTAACATCCGTTGATAATTTTTGCCTGAATCAGTTGTTAAGATGACATTCTGCTCTTAAGAAGAGCTTTCTTTTGTTATTAGTTTGTTTAAAATTAATATGAATGAATAGATTTATGCCTTATTAAATTACTGTCATTTCACTTTAACTCATCTTTTAAAACATACCACTTGTGAATAGCTCTTATTTTATACAAAAAAAAAAAAAAAACACCAACAACTTTTAATACCCTTTGTACCTGTTTGGAAGAGGAAAAGCACAATCCAAGAGTAGGCTCTAGCAAACTGTGTACAGAATGGTGCATTTTTCTATAGTCTTTCATTTTATTTTTCATTCTTAGCAGTTTATTAACATAACAAGTTCCAAGGGCTTGTGGGACCTAGTCTAACTGGGCGCTGATGATAGACAATACCCAACGACTATATTTGCATTCTTGATTGGCAGTAAGTAGAAGTTAATTTGATGCTTTGGCTGAAAACCTCTTTAAAAATGACAAAATATTCGTATACTGCTTTGAAGATATTCTTTTGCCCCAAATGTTTGGTCACACAGATCAAGCTGCTCCATTTCAGGGTCAATTTTCATTTTTATTATTATTATTTTGGAGGGCTTACCCTGCCTTTCCATAAAGAACTTTTGCAAGATCAAAACTGCTATCCTTACATACTAGTTTATACCTTCCCAAAACATTTTCTTGCTTTATGTGAATAACAATTCAGTTTCTTAATGTGTTACCCCCCCAAAAACACTATAACTGCTTTTAAATTGCGCTGATGTATTGTAGAATTGAGTTGAATGTCTTTGTAGGCTGAGCATAATTATCCTCCTGCCAGGAACAAATAAGTTATACTGCTCCAGAGAAATAAATATGCATATGAATTTATGTGGATGGATAAATCCTTATAAACTTTAGCTCTTTATAACACAATGAGAGAAGAAGAAATGTACTTGGTGAAGCTAATGAATAAACTGAGATCATTATAGTGTCTATCATGCATTTCCCCCACAAACTTGCATTTTACTGCATATAAATCAGGGCAGAACATTTCACAGGACTTTATATAATGAATAAACCAATTTTAGGAAGAACTATACAAGAATAAGCCACCTAAAATCTTCAGTTATATTTCAGACAATAGTGTAGATAGATAAATAGATAGATGTATAGATACATTATATATATATATATGTATACACACAGAGAGGAAATAGAGATATGAAATGAAAACTGCAAGTGAAAAGTTCAAAAGTACATATGAACTTTTATTTACATTGTTAAAATTTTTATTACACCAATTACTAACAGAAAAAGTTTGCAAACAATAATCACACCACGTACAGGCCAAGAAGAAAAGGTAGGATCTCATACTACACTAGGTAATTGCAGCAAGATTAGCGTAAACCAAATGCATTTATTATTTGTAATGTAATCCAATATACTAAGAGATGGCATGTGTTTTATTTTAATTAGTTGTTTCTTTTAAGGGGTTGCTTGCTCCAACTGTCTTGATAAGAAAAAAATTGTAGTCATTGCTCAAAATGCTTGTAGCAAATCTAGTTTTAAATTGAAACAATTTATTCCAAAAGCAGTCTACTACTACTGCAGCAATAATCAATGTGTTTTCCCTTAGCACATACTGGAGCTTTCCAAGAACTATTGTTAATTGCCTGTAACTAAATGACTGCTGGTGCCCTTAGATGCAACTCTTTGGCACTTGTTCATTTGTTGTGTTTAACCAAATGCCAGTTTTCCTTAGGTTTTGCCTCGCAATTTTGCTTTACAATTTTCAGTATTCAGTCTCAGTTCCTTAAAGGGGACAGAGTCTATCATTTTAACAAAATAACACAAAGGCTAAACAGATTTTAAAAGGTCTGCACTTTCTCTCTCTGTCCTCAGATGTTGAATTGTGCTGAAATGGAATCTTTTTAATTTTTAAATGCTGCCACTCCAGGCAACTTGAACTACAGCTGAAAAGCAGATCCCATTTCAAAAGGAAAATGACATTTGCTGGGGCAGCACCATTCATATTGTAATGTAAAGATAAAATACAGCAGTGGATCCAAATGATTTCTCTTAACTGTGACAGAATTTAACCCCTAGTAATTTTGTCCTAACCCAATGGATAAGCAATAATAGATAGTGCTCATATTAACGAATGTGTCCAGCTTGGAGCAAAAGAACGTGGAGAATAAATCTAATGCACCGTTTTCTTTGGAAGAGTTTATACATGCTATATAACTAATGTGACTAATTTAAATCAAATGGAAACCATTTTAATGTGTGCACCTTTATAGCATGTAGGCATGTATATTACAATCCTGCATTAAAATAAAGTAATAATTGACCTTCTTATAAGGACGTTACAAGAACACCATGATTCTGTGTGTAATACTATGGACGTATCTGGGAGTAACTCACATTTGAGCTTTTCTAAAAATAAGGACTGCCTGGACTCAGTGGTTCAGCCTGTAACCCCAACACTTTGGAAGGCCAAGGCGAGTGGACTGCCTGAGCCGGCAGGTTCAAGACCAGCCCGGGCACCTTGGCGAACCTCGTCTCTACGATAGAATCAAAAATTAACCGGGCATGGCAGTGTGTGCCTGTAATTCTGGCTACTTGGAAGGCTGAGGTGGAAGGATTGCCGGAGCCCAGCAGATGGATGCTGAGGTGGCCGTGAATGTGCCACAGCTCTCCAGCCTGGGCGACAGAGTGAGACTCCAAATCCAAAAAATATGAATAAATAAAATAAGAACTTACTTTCACACAGTTTGTTCTTTTTTAAAATCCTTTTTTATTATAAAAATGTGGGGTACCATTCAGGGTTAGGTATACAAACGTTGATTATGCAGGTACCCTTGTTGATGAGGTATGCCCCTCCCTCCCCTAGCAGTTTCCCTCAACTGCCAATCCCACCCTCCCTCCCCTGACAGTTTCTCACTACATATACACGATGGAATATTATGCAGCCATAAAGAAGGACAAACAAATTTGTTCTTAAATGTATACATATCGACTTCCTAAAAATTTTTTTAAAGTATATAGAGACCAGTATTATAAATACTATCTAAAGAAAATAAGAGTTATGTTTATCGGATTAGTAGCGTTATGTTTCAGGCATAGCTTTTTTTTCCTATTTCTAAAGCTATTTAACTGGATCTGGACACTTAAGGCATTGTACATGCCCAGGCCCAATGCTGCATCTCCAGACGCCAAGAATATGCTTGGAAGTACCATGAAAGAATCATTTCCTGCCTGGGCAGTTATCTATCCTGACTCTCAACATTTCTTAGAGTTTTTCCCACATAGACCTTGAGATAGAATTTATAATACCTTTTTAAAAAATCAAAGTTTTAAAGAATTGAAATATGATTAATATAATATAAAATGTATAGATCTTAAGTGTTCAGCTAAATGTGTTTTGGCAAATACGTACACTTGTGCATACACACCAGAAACAAGACACAGAATATTTTCTTTACCCAAAAAAAGTTTCTGGTTGCCCTTTTCCAATACATTATACTTTCAGCCATCTCAAAGCATATATCTTCTGATTTATATCACTATGAATTATTTTGTTCTGTACTTGGACTCAATTTAAATAAAAATTATATAGTAGGTACTATTTTGTATCTGGCTTCCTTGACCTAAGATAATTTTGTGAGATTCATGCATGCTATGTGTATCAGTAGTTTATTCTTTTTATTGATGAGTATATTCTGTTTATGGACATACAATAGTTTGTTCACTGGCTCCTGTTAATAGATTTTGTGTTGTTTCCAGTTGTGGCTATTATGAATGAGACTACTCTGAACATTCTTGTACAAGTCTTCTTCTGATTATCTGCGTATATTTCTCTTTAGAAAATACCAAGAAGTAGAATGCCTATTTATAGGGTAGATTTATAATTAACTTCCTTAAAAACTACCCTTAAATTTCCATAGTAGTAATACCATTGAGTACTCTCACTAACAATGTTTGGAAGTGGAAGTTAAGTGCTCATGATTATTTTTTTTTCTTATGCAAGAAATTTTAGAGTGGTAAATTCCAAGTGTTTAATATACTAAATTAGAAAACAGAATGAATCTTAAAACAAGCCATAGTTCAAATGCTTATCTCTCATATTATATCCGATGTATATTAAATCCTACTTTTCTGGTGTATAAAGCACCCCGTGGACATATGTTAGAGTTTTACGTGGATTTCTGTGTGTGATGGAGTTTAACTCATATTTTGAGAGAACAAGATCCAATGTACCCTATGGTATTATCCACTCACTTATCCTTTCTGTTCACATAATAGGGAGAAAACATTATACAGAAGAGCATTTTGTGTTTCCTTCCTGGTACTTTTATAGTACTGTCTTGTGTGGGTCCTCACAAAGTTAGGCAAATGAAGCTGCTGGTGGTATTTTTCAGTATTTCACACTTTATATTAATTTATTTAGACTCTAAAAGATTTAATATCTCACTTTGCTTTTTTCTTAAATTTATAAAGTTCAATCACTTTTAATAAGATTTTATTTTATTTCTTATTTAATTTAAATAAGTACAGAAACTCCATTTGATTGAATAGTAGTTATATGTGCTTTTTTATTAAACTGTTGAATTAGATATCAAGGACTAGATAATGAGAAATACGACTAAGGTTTTTTTGTAATTATTATAGGAAAAGTGACATCACATGTATATAAAAAATACACAAAATCAATGCTCTTGTGAGAAAAGGGTGACCAGCCTTTTCAGATTATTTCTCACTGAAGCTGTACTGTTTCCATTGTGATTTCACCCTATTTCTGAGAATTCGGGAGTGACCTTATAACCTGAGAATATTTGCTACTGCAAAACCCATGCATTATTATTATTTATTTTATTTTAAAGTTGTGTGGAACAATTCAGGGTTAGATACATAAGTGGCAATCATACAGGTGAAGTCTGGTCCTCCCATTGTTCCTCATTTCGCTTGGTTTGGTATCAGGTACCCTTAATAGTGTTATGTGCCCCCCTTCCTCCCCTGGCTGTACATGATGGAATATTATGCAGCCATAAAGAATGACAAAATTATGGACTTCATAGCAACTTGGATGAATTTAGAGTCCATCATATTCAGTGATTTATCACAGAAACAAAGAACTGAGTACCATATGTTCTCACTCATAAGTGGACCCTGAACATTCATCATATTACTACATGAAACCATGGATTATTTTAAAATTCGTTCTAAGCTTACATTCGCTGTTATGAAATTGAATAGTCTGTTGGTGGATTCTACATTATGGAATAAAAAATAACATTATGTTAGATCTTGAATTCTGTGAATACTTATATTTAATGGCAATTAAGAAAACTAGTGCTTTTCAAGGTAATTGTCAACTATAGGCAACAATGGCTACCCATCAGTAACAGCTTTTGTGCTATGATGATCAGAAACAACACTTAAAGTGAATTTCAAAATCTGTGCATATGACTTACTATTTAAATACCAGTATCCTTATTTTTGTTGCAACATCCATAAGCTCTAAAGCAGAGAAAAATAAATATTTTATCCCCAAATCTCTCTGATAATTTTTGATGTGATATAGACATTTTTTAAGAAAAGGAGAACTTGTATAGAGTAAGTGTAAAGAAAATTCCTCTTTTGGATAGAACGTAGTAACATGCTTAGTAAAAAGAAGCAAAGGAAATTTTTAAAAAATAGTAAAAAGCTGAATGAAGAGAAAATGTTCCCAACATATTCTGTTGTGACATCCACTAGGAAGCCTACTTTTTAAAAATTTATTTATATGGATTTAGGAGTGCAAGTGCAATTGTGTTAACATGGATATATTGCATATTGATAAAATGTGGGATTTTAGTCTGTCCATTACCCAAATAGTATACCCGAATAGGTACTTCATCCCTCACCCACCCCCACTACCCTTCCACCTTTGGAGTCTCCAATGTCTGTTATTCCAACCTGTAGGTTCCTATGTACCCACTGTTTAGCTCACACGTATAAGTGAGAACATGTGGTTTTTGATTTTTTGTTTCTGATTTATTTTAGATAATGAAAGCCCAAGTAAGCATTCAGCCTCCAAGATTATGGTAGACCACTTTGGCACCACTCTATTCAGAAAGATATAACACAAGAGCCATTGCTCCTGGCAGGAGTCAGCAGACAGCATTCATTAGATTGTCCTCCCAACACTCTATGCAACAATCCACAGTGCCCTCCTGGAACTGTGGTCTTTGATCCCTCACCTCCCTTTGGCCCTCCAACCCCCAGGTGACAGCTCAGGTGAGAGGGATCAAGATTCACATTGGGTGAGGGCAAAAGCCATCCTGGCTTAAAAGCTTCATATCCACAGGAGCCAATATTTCTTTTATCAACCTCACAAACAAAGCTTGCAGGATCTCCACAAGGGATATGTTTATATATAAGAGTTACTGCACTCAGGAAAACCAATATTATAGTTTCCAATTAGGTATTTAAAATTCTCTCAGTCCAAATGCAATCTATCAAGCAAGGTTCATTTTTACCATAAGCAATGTTGCTTAGCAACATAGTTACCACATACCACTTATCTGGTTACCAAGGAAATCAAGCTATAAAGTTATCAAAAGGTCAAATTCTCATGCAAAAAGGGATGGGGTTCTGTTAACCCATTACCCATATCTTATCTCATCCAGAAATATATGAAATTATATTGAATTTATGATTTGGGATATGAATATTATATAATTCTGTTTGATTTTTTTTTTTAGAGCTAATGTACACAGTGGAACTTGCTGGAGGACTTGGTGCTATCCTCTTGCTGCTTGTTTGTTTGGTGACCATCTACAAATGTTACAAGATAGAAATCATGCTCTTCTACAGGAATCATTTTGGAGCTGAAGAGCTGGATGGAGGTAAGATGAGTTACTTTGTATTGTTCTTTCTGAATATTCTTATTTGTTTCTTGCCTTTGTTTTACTGAGAGAAAGAAACTACCTGCATAGTCTCTGCCAACAGCTCTTATAATCTGTCAAAGTTCAATTTGAAAATTCATCTTTTATATGGAAATATACATGTGATGGTTTTGGAGCCAATACTATAGGTATTTTCCTCTGAATATTTTAAAGCTACACCCACCTTTTTTAGAATTGCATTTCAAACAGCACTTATGAATTATAAACACTGATTGCAATACCATCAGAGTGTTCATTTTCTCTCACCTTGTAATCAAGACTAAAAGGCCAGCTTTATTTTTCTATAGGTAAGGAGTGTCTCTTTTAATTGTGTTCCCTAGACCAGTAGTTTGAAGTGAATTTCAATTTGTTCCTATTTAGACTGATCAGTTATAATAAACTGTATTGAGTATTTTAGAATTCATCCAGCAATCTTTTCAATCTTGCTTATTAAGCTATATTTAGATAGCCTAATTTTTATTCCAAGTGTGAAACAACAGATAAAAAAGCACACGGGTACATCGTTTTCATAATAATGCCTCTAATATTTTTACTCAAATTAGACAAGTAAATATTGTTTTGTGGAAATTATAATTATCATTTGCTTTTGGTCATCCATAAATATGTATACAATCTAAGAGGATTTGGGGGTTCTTACAATTGAGGTCCCTAAACTGCCCATTAGAGGACTTATTTTTTGTTTCGGGTTTTTTTTTTTTTTTCCCTTTTTGGTCATTTGAAAAGAACATAAGATAAACTTGCAATATAAGAAGCATATGCAAACTGATAGTGAAGAGTACAGATAACAAAGGTTTATTGGTCAAATTTATATACTTTTTTTCACTGACTGTTGGTTTTGTACAAAATGGTCAAGAGAAAATGAAGCAATTGCCCATGTTGCCATGTTTCCAGAGTCCTCAGGAATAAATCCACAGACAGAACTATCGGTTGTCAGATTTGTGAAGAGAAGGGTTTTATTCAGCCTGCCTTACACTCCCACTAAGAGGCAACCCAATTGTTTTGTTTTTTCAGTTTTTAAAAGTTAAAGAACTTATTTGTCCTTTGTTTCTAACTTTTTTTGGCTACTAATACAAATTATTTTTCTTTGCCTCCGTTTTTTGGTTTTCTTTTTCTTTTTTTCTTTTCTTTTCTTTTTTTTTTTTTTTTTGCCCCTGCTTTAAAGAAATAAAAAGAAAACTTGTCATTGTCAGACCTATGGTTGGTACTCCAAGCAGAGTGCTAGGCATCCTTAAAGTCATTCATGCTAAGGCCTCACAAAAATCTTGAGGTCAATATTATAATCTCTATTTTACTGATAAAGCAAATGATGCTCCCAGAGGTTAAATTACTTACTCAAAAAGAAATCACATGTATAACTGTAAGTGACCAAGATGGAATTTTAAAGTAAGTCTATTTCCAAAGCCTTTATTTTACTGAACATGGGGTCTTTATCACTTTTCTTCTTTAAACAATTTAGTATATTCAGTGTAATCTAAAGATCTGATGCTGTTTGCATAATTAGCACAGTAAAAAATATTTGGAAAAGCAGATTACCAAAACGAGTCCCACTTTATCTAGTAACCTTATTTTGAACATGTAGATTTTGTTTTCTGAAGGATATGAATGATTTTACCCAAACCACCAATTTCCAGTGCAGTTATCTGCCATTTTCTGAACGTAGAAAATGATGAAATATAATGACAAAAGTATGAGTCATACAGTCATACAGTCATGTAGTTGAACTTTCAGTGACTTGAAGTTTCTTTTAAGGATCTTGCTAAATGTAAACACTTCGGTGAATTACTTGGGTAACCTTACTGAATTCCATTGCTAGTCTGAAGCTGTTAGGAACTTAGGTTTGTTTATTTGTTTGTTTGTTTATTTTAGAGTTGTGGGGTACAAGTGGGGATGTGATACATAAATAGACAGCATGCAAGTGAAGTTTGGGCTTCTAGCTGGCCCGCATTCCTCCTGGTAGCGGACCATGTACCCATCGTGTTGTCACGTGCTCCTTTCTCTCTTCCTTCTCTCCCTCCCTTAACAGTGTCCAGCATCTGCTGATCCCACCCGTCTGCTTATATGACTAATGTTCAGGCCCACTTATGACTGAGAACATGAGGTTTTCTGTTCTTTGTTTTTGTGATAGCTCCCTTAGTATGATTGTGTCCAACTGCATCCAAATTGATACAAAGTCCATCCACTGTATTTAGGTGCCACTTTTTTTTTTAGCAAGTCCACTTTCAATGTGCAGCAGGTTTTTTATTAAAGTGTTTAAAGTAAAAAAAAAACACAAATAATAACAAATATTATTCCAGCAGATGAGAGGTTCTCATAGAAAGATAATTTAGTTAATAAATGTTTTAGAAATAGTTAGAAATCTGTCTCTAGGGCCATCTTAAACACAATCAAGGATCTAACTATTAATGCTTTCCTTGAGATGCCACTGTGAATGCATTAGGTACAAAAGAAAAAACAAACTTAATTATCATCTGGATAATGTTGATGTACAACTATTCCCCTAAAAAGGAAAAAAAATAAAGACCGCCAAGATAGTGATTTTTCAAATGGTTTTATGGAAAGGATTTTTTACTAGAAGTGAGATCACATACACAGTCTCCCTATATTAAAGCAGACTTGTTCTTGCTGAAATGATGTTCACGAGGCCCGCCTTAACTTCTGTCTCCTGCTTCATGTCATCTAACCTCTAGAACTTCTAGAAACACTGTTTCATTGAAAACATACTACAGTCATAGTAATATAGCAAATTTAAAATCCATATCTTAACAAAAGTTAGATGTATATAAATGCAACTTTCTTTACTTCTCTAATGCTCGAAAACCTTTCTACATGGCTCTAAAGTTTCTTTTCCCACTGATGGCAAAAAACTCATAACCTTGTCACTCCAAGGTAATTCAGTCACTTCTGATTTGGAATTCAGCTTCTTTTGGGTTAACACTCAGTTGAATATTGCAGTGTTTCATTTATCCTTTTTCCAAGCAATCTGCTTCTAGATAACTCATGTATAGATTTCTGAAAAAATGAATATGACACATATGACATACCTTTCTTACTTAGGATACTACCACCTTGTCTTTAGACATGTTGAGCACTGGGTTACTCAAGACCAAGTTCCTTGCCATGGCTTCCAATTGTAAACTTCACAAAACTTGTCCAGAATGTTCTCCTTTGGGAATTTCAGACATTCCTACTTGTGTTTCCAGCACCATAATCTCTGCTGCACTCAGACCCACCTCCCCATTAAAAAAAAAAAAGCAGTCAGTCATCTCCTTCACCCATGGCTTCTTTTACATGCAGGTCCCACGTTGGGTGCAGGCTTTTTCTGCAACGCTTGCAGTTTCCCAGGATCTTTCCTAGAAGAAAGAACACAAATCCTTGTTTTTTTTTCAGATTCTACCTCAGACTCTATGGGGTTCTGTTATCTATTTGCCCTCCTTGGGGACCTGGCGACCCCTTCTCAGAAACCCAGGTAGCCTCAAAACTTTAGTCACATTCCCTTAGATCCTTCTACACATGCTCTTATGATTGAACAATTATCTGTTCTTCCAATGGTGGAAAACTTTGATACTATAAACTCCCCATGCTTTCTAACTCTCCTACAAGTCTTTTCCTCTTCCAGTAAGGGATGACTGTTAAGAGAAACTTCGTGGTTTTTTAAAGTATTATTATTATCATCATCTTGACTTTATAAAATGTGAATTAGAAGTCAAAACTGAGCAATGCCTATTTCATTATTGGCCACCATATTTACATTAATGAAAGGGGAATTCATAAAATACTCCTAGAAATAAGGAAAGACAAATACTGTGAAGAAGAACAGGAGGGCAACAAAAGGTTTAGCTCATATTTTGAAATAATGTCCTATTATAGAATATGATGATAAAAGATTCATTGACCATGTATTGAATAATTATTGAATAAAAAGTGCTGTATTGACTACTTTATTGATAATCAGAGAATTGTATGACTAGAAAAAATTTAGCGCAGATCAGAATGACTCTAAATTCCAGGAATTACAGCCATTTTATCAGACTGGGAGATGGAATGTCTAGCAAAAGGGACACATTCAACCAGTTCCTTTCAATTCATTACAATAGGCATTACCTGACGATATTAGTTCTATATCAGGGAAATAAGAATTTTGACATAGAAAAATTCTAATATTTTCCAAGATAGAAAGTGTTGATGCTTTGCTCCCTTGGTTTGTTCTCGTCACTTCTTGTTCCCCTTTACATAACCTTACACTTTATCATCTCCTCTGGATTCAAGCCTTAGTGTTTCTCTTCTAACGTCACAACTACACTCATTCATTGAAATCCTCCATTTTGTACCACAGTTCCTTATATCATTCTCTGTCTCATTGGCCATACTTTATTCTCACCAGCCATTTAGTCATCAAGGTTAGTCAAATTGCACCTCTTGAAAATAAATATCTTCCTTACTCTTAACTGCAGCTGCCTTGTTCAAGCCTCCCACACTGACCCCTTGCTCTCATTCTCTAATTCTCTATTTTACCCTTCACGGTCTAACCAAATTATCTTTCTAAGGACAAATTTACTATGATTCTTTTTTTTAAAAAAATGCCTCCATTTTGCCTTCTAAAGCAAGTTCATGTTTCTTAGTTCAGAAAGCAATAGCTGTCAAAGGGTAGCCCACCTTACCTTTGCAGCATTGCCACCCCCATGAAACCTGAACATGCAGAGTTCTAGTAAGAATAAGATACTGGTCTTTGGAAAAACACAGCTTTTGAGAGCTGATCTAAGACAACGTAAGCATGCATAATTCTCAGGTTTATTGAGGGAAATGAGATAACCATAATGGCTGAAGGTAGGAGAAGATTATCTTCTCCCCTAACACATTGATTCCACAATAAAATGAAAGAAAATTTGGCCAAATTCTGTCATACATATATATATATTTATATATAATATATATATTATATATAAATTAACAAACAGGCATATAACTCATACACTTGAAGAAGTTCTAACTCTGTGTATGTGTGTGTGTGCTCTCAAAAAACCTTGCAAGAAATTCTCTTCTGAGGCAAATGTGATAATGTTTCAGTGGTAGGATTGAGCTAACTATTCAATGACATTCAAGAATATTTTTAATTATGAGACAGGACCATTTTGGAATTAAGACTAGGAGAATTTCTCCCCTTGATTTGTTTAGGGGTAGGGGTGTGTTTCTAATTTATATTAAGTAATCCACATGTCTTGAATAATACTGATTTTACCATGGAGATACCATTTCTAAGATGCATTATACTCAGTAAAAAGCCACTAGTTTTAGTAGTGAAACCCATTTTTTAATATCTAGTGTGTTAATTGATGAAGCATCTACTTTTGATCAGAAATAAAGATAATTTAAGTACTTGTAGTGGCTGTCTCTGTAATGCTGTCTTATTTTAATTAACTACTATCTGACCTCCTGATAAGGACAACCTACTGTCTCTAAAATAGAGCTTATACTGTCTATGCTGGAATAGTTAAAAGATATATGGTGACATCATAATAGCATCAGACTTCTTTGCTCCTTCATGTCTCTGCCTGGAATGTCCCTTCAAGTTTTATTTCAAGGCTTGTAATCCCTTTATGTTTATTTTTCTAAGAGGGAAAAGTGTTTTTTGCTGTTGGTTTGTATTTTTTCTCACTTTTCTGACTATGAAGTATGTGGGGCATGCTTATTTATAATGAAAATGAGCTTATAAGAACACAACAATCACTAATGTGAATTCTATTTTATAGATGAAGAAAGAGATCTCCTAATCCTATGTTGGGAGTGGACAAAATGAGATAGGCATTGGACAAAATGAGTTAGAGCAATCTTTTACAATCTTCACCCCCACCTCACAATATGTGAATATCAGTTCCATTTCAGGCATATGAAACAAATTAATATCTATGCAATCTTAGGCCATAGCATATATTTTTCTTTCTCTTTCAATTACAAGGTCACTCACTATTCATAGATTCAGTAATTATTGTCCTCGTGTTCATCCTTGAAACACAGTAACTCTGTACATCATTTAAAAACCCTTTTGGGTTTTTTTTTTTTTTTTTTTTTTTAGTTTAGTGTGGTTCTTTTGTAACTGATGGTAACTGGAAAATTTGCATACACAGGAACAACCTAGAATGAGTTTTTGAATCCCAGAAGCAGAAATGTAGAGTTCTGTTTGATATACAATTTGCCCCAAATCATAAACTTTAAATGGTATGAACCAAGCCTTCTTAGCCCAAATCCTGTGCGCTCTTTACTACTCTGCCACCTCTTTCCCTCTTAAGACTTCTAAATTTATGTTGCCCACTGCTGTCTTCAGGATGCAAGGGAAAGACATCAGTATTTATGTAATGACTCCTTTGGGCCAGGTATTTTGCCATATGGTGGGGATTTATTTATTCCTCGATATCGCCAGGAAGGTGCTGTTTTGTAGATCAGAAAACATAGTCTCAAATGAGTTGTATTAAACTGCTAGGGGAGGAAGGGGCATACCTCATCAACAGGGGTACCTGCACGATCAATGTTTGTATACCTAACCCTGAATTGTACCCCACATCTTTATAATAAATTTTTTAAGTTATGGCAATCAAAAGTGGAGCTCAGTTGCTGATATTGTCCCCCACTATATCACAGCACAAATATTTTAATTATTATTACATTCAAGTGTTTGAGGACGTATGGATTCATATAGTTCAGAAAAGTAGTATCAAATGCTTAAACATGTAAACTAGAATAATATAAACATTTCAAAGCGTACAACTCAAGCAATTTCATTTTAGAATACAATTGCCAGAGGTTGTCATAGCAGAACTAAAATTAAAAGTGAAATTTATTAAAACAATGACATTCTATAATCATGAAATCAATGTATTAAGATCATATATAATTAATGCTTGTTCATTCAAAATATATTATCTAATTCTCCTTAGTTTATTTTAAAAATTATATCTTAAAATGTGAGAAAGCATTTGATGGCAACTCTGAGGCATGAGAAAGAAATGGGGCTTAGTTTTTTAAAACTCTTACTTATTCAAATTATACGGATGCTAATTTTTAATTATCACAGTTTTTTGTAGTAACACACCACACCTACACATACAAAATCATCTTTCAGGATTAAATAAAAAGATGAAATGTGCAATTTATCTCTGAGCCCTCTTTCAGTCTCATTTTGAGAAACCATTTGCTGAATGATGGCCTCTGTCACTAGTCAATTTCACTTATGTGACTTATAAATATTTGAGAACAAAAAAAAAAAGAAATGGCCAGCTGCCAATAACATCTGACAACTATTCAATAGATGTTTAAAGGTTAAAAACTCCCCAAAACTCGGATGTCAATCTTAAACCATTTCTATTGTCAATAAATCTTTTTCCTAGTTTAATCCAATACAGCCACCACCTTCATCTTGAAAAGAAAGTCTTCAACCTACGTTTTCTTAAAAGCTGTGCTATTCTAAAAAAAAAATACATGGATTTCCTGACTTCTTAATCTCTTAAGAAGCATTGAGGCTATCATCCTCTCATGCATTAAAAGAAAAATGCATTTATTTATCGCCTTCCCAAATCCTTTTTCCATTCCTGAACACGGTTCCATTTTTTCATTCACTAACAAGATTTCTTAATAATATTTTAAACTAATATTTTTATTTCTTAATTATACAGGATCCAAACTTCCTTCTTTCTCCTAAAAAAAATTTTAAAATACATCAGACCCAGTAGTAAATTCAGTCCATTTAAAGAGAAAAATTTGCTGGACCTTTTGATTGACTTTTAGTAATCAAACAAATAGTTGATTGGTTGAATCTTGGGATTTTTGTTTGTTCTATTTTTGGCGGGACATCTCAGCCAACATCTCTTCAAATTTATGGAAATAGTAACTTAATTACTATATTTGTGATCATGAAAGATTATTACAGAGTGTGTACACTAGTCGTTTCTATCTTTGCAGTAAACAGAATTGTAGTTGATGGCTTAACTTACAGAAAGCACAGAATAAGAAATATACTCTTGTATCACTCTATAACTACTTTTAAGCTCTTTATAAACCAAAGTTGAATTTAAATGATCATAACCCTGTCCTATAATTTTGTTTTCTTATGGTTATAAAAATGTCAACTTTTCCAATGTTTCACCAGTCACATGAAAATCATACACATTAAGATATGTCAGTATACCTTTTTGTGACTATCAAAACAATCTAAGAGTTACCATCCATGATGCATATTCAGCTGGTAATTGGGGAAAGAGAAGAGAACTTAGAACCCATATGATTTTGAGTCAAAAATATTGCTTAATTTAGTATGGCATCTGGCACTGTGCTTATAGTCTGACAACTTTCAAATCAAGAATTTGCTTCTGGTGGTAAATAAATGCCTAACCCATTACTGCACTGAGGCAGACTCTGGGGAAAGAGAGAAATTAGATATTAATCAAGCGTTCCATTGATTTGAAGATGTGTCTGCAGATTCTTAGAAGGGGCTTTCTACCAGGGTAATTTTCTTGCAAAAAAAAACTCCAGTATGACTGGAAGATATTAGCTTAAATGCTGTAAATTTATCCAGATGACATAAAGAGATAGAAACTGACTCATGTCATATTACCAATTCCTAACGTTTATTTAAGGTTAATATGCTTACTTTATATACAATTCTAGACAATTTTTAATAAAAATGTGGATTTTCAGTTATTTTATTTGGAGTATATGCTTTCTAAGTATCAGGACCATTTATCATAGAGCTGAGGAGGGAAAGTTTAGTTTCATGATGCTCTGGTCTATTACCTGGCAACTGACTGCAGTTGCTTGATGTCACTGAAACCTCTTCATGCTTATACCATGTTCTAGAACAGAGTTCCTCAAAGTGTGACCCCAGGACCACCAGCAGCATCTCCTGGGAACTTGCTATAAATGCAAATTCTCAGGACCTATGCTACACCTACTGAATGTGAAATACTAGAGTTGGAGCCCAGCAGCCTGTATTTTAACAAGTCTTCCAAATAGTTGTCGTTCATGCTCAATTCTGAAAACCACTGTCCTAGAGGCATTTACATAGACCATAAGATTTTCCCTCGAGTCACAGGGAAACAACAGTGCAAGACTCTTCCAAAGGAGACTTGATAAACTTCAACCCCACAGTTCTTAGTAATTCCTTAAACGGCATGGAGTCTGCATTTCCAAAGTCATCTCTCCTGATAATCCAGGTCTTGATAAAATTTCCAGAACTTCCCCCATAATTAGGATGTGAGTCATGCGATGCCAAAGTGAAAGGCCATTTATTTATTCCATAGTAGATGTTTGATCATCTACTAAGCCCTGGTCACACATCTAAGTCAAGGCTCCTTAAGTTTAAGAGAGAAGATCATATACGAACATAATATATAATACATGGGAAAAGAGATAATTACTTCCAACTCAGAAAAATCAAGCTCAACTTCAAGGAAAGCAAACTACAGATTTAGCTGCTGATTATTTAGATAATAGGTAGCCATGGATATTTTTTTGAGCCACCATAAAACATTAGTGGTGAGGTTTGGAAATGGAAATTTGGTGACCTGTTGTCCAGAAGGAGAAGAAAATGAAAAAGGAAGATTAAGTAAAGTATAATTATAATAGCCGAGAGATGGGAAGGGCTTGACTTAGGATGTAAATAGAATACAATAGATGCGTTGTGAGATTATTAGTAAAGAAAAGCAATAAGTGAAACATGCATTTGAAGTTTAAATACTAAAGAAGTGAGATTGTTATGCTATTAAAACAAAACAAATGGTGAAGAACAGAGCTTGGAATGGAAAGCCTGTTATGTTGTAATCATGTTAAAAATGAGGTGCATGCTGAATATTCCAATTCAGGGATCCAGTATGAGTGAGGAACTGATGTAATTCGGGAGAAATAGAACAGGATTGGACATCTAAATTAAGAATGGAGGAAGAATAAAGGTTGAAAATCCACCCATCGGGTGCCAGGCATACCACTGGGTAATGAGGATCTTCAGAATCCCAAACCTTGCCATAATGCAATATTTCTATGGAACAAATCTTCACATGTACCTTTGAATCTAAAATAAAAT
Source organism: Tarsius wallacei (assembly GCA_963574415.1). NCBI lineage: Eukaryota > Metazoa > Chordata > Mammalia > Primates > Tarsiidae > Tarsius > Tarsius wallacei. The sequence continues at coordinate 28,454 of CAUYQG010108880.1, forward strand.
AAAATTAATGTAAAAAAATTAGGGAGCCATCTAGACAGAAGAGATTGTTGATTTTATAGAAGAAAGGATAATTTTTAAGGCAAAGTGGGTTAGAAAGAAAAATGAAGCGAACCACAGAAAACATCTGATAGAATGACAACATTTGGGGATTAGAAGAGAGGTGTGATGGAAGAGGCAGAGGAACCATAGGCAGAGGATGTCATATAAGCAAAGGTGATATCCATCTGGAATTTAGCCAGTATGGGTAGACCAGTTGTTTACACCCCTTCTGATTCCTATGTGCTTTGTTTCTGTTCATCTGGTTTTAAAATATCTTTAATCCTAGAGAAGACAAGGGGAAAATGAATGAAGATCAAATTATTACACAAATTTAGAGGAGCTCCAACACGTTGTAGTATTTTGCAGCAAATTGGAAGGGAAGGGAACATATTTCTAGAAAGAAAATAGTATATGTGCAATATAATATTACATTCCACACTCTGGCTGAAGGAGTCTTCCCTTTGGCCTGTGACTCCTGTACTGCTCTCTTAGTTACACATTTATCTCCTAGAAATTGACTATTGACTTGTCTGCATCTCCTACTATATTGGAAGCTACTGACCAATATTGCAAAGAAAGTTTAATATCTCTTAGGCAATGCATGTGAATAGCTGATGAATGAGTATTTTAATTAAATATTAAAAGATATTATATACTAGCTTTATTATATGCTATTTTACAGGATTTCTTACTGAACTAAAGTGTTTACATCAACAAATGGTACCGTTATAGACAGTCTGCTGGCCTATGGGCATAGCTTTGCTATAGCAAATATAATTGTTATTTTTGGAGAAAGTTGGATTTTGTTTATAATATATACAACTATTTTATGATTGAAGAATAAGAGCAATACCATAATATGGCAAACTTAGGATAATTACTATTTTCTAAAACTTTTTTCCATAAGATCTGCTTTTAAAAAAGTCTTCCATGGCTAGAGGTTTTCTTCCAGAGAGCCTGTAGTTTACTTTTTAGCGTCTTATATACCTGTGCTAACTTTACCTGCAGTAAACAGTTATCTGTGTTTGCTCTGAAGTTGTAACTGACCATCGAATGACTTCTAGATGGCTCACAATTACCAGGCCACTAGAATTGACACATATATGTGAATCTCAGGAAGTGAACTCTCATGTCCCTGAAGTCAAAAGAAGTATCGCAAAGCCACACAAAACAAGAGACAAGAATGTTGATGTTTTATAGCCCAAAGTTTTTAAATTCTATTCCTAATGCAAAGCTGATTTTATTCTGAAATTTATAAGTGTTTCAATTCTACTTGACCTAATAATTAAGTAATACATTCCCGATTATCAGGGAAACACAAGAGAGAATAAACGATATTGATATTGGTAGAATCCTCCTATTAACAGTATTTAGAATTTAAGTGAATTGTGAATCTTGATCTTTTATTCTAAAAAAAGAAATTGACAAAAGAGAAACTATTCAGGGGATAAATGATTTCTTAGTCTTAGAAATAACAAATGAAAAATTTGAGATGCTATGTTAGAAAAAATAAGATAAAGAGAACACATGATAGTATATTTGAAGAGTTCTCATGTAAAAAGGGGGAAGTGTAGAGAGAAATATCAGATTTTAGTACTGTAATTATTTATATTCTGTTAGCATGATGAAAAATAATTTGTCAATATTGTATACGTAAGATAAGTGGAGATCAATAAATAATATGTTTTTCTATAGTCATTTCATTTAATATCATTCTCAGTCCAAAAATTCAAGATCTGGCTTCCAGTAAAAATTTAATTTTCTCAAGTTTGATTTTGTTTTCCCCCCAACAGAAAATCAGCACAACACACATAATCTAAAAATCATTCCTCCCCAGTTAAGCTAAGTGCAGTTTCTCTCTATTTCTTTTCAACAGTGTTAAATGGCCAAAGGGTGGATTAGGTGAATGTAAGATTTAGAGTAAAAGCAAATTACTATCGAAACATGTGACTTTTACAAGCAGTTAAGATTCTCTTTGATCTGTGCATCAAAAATAGTGAAAGTCAGCACTTCATTATTCTTTTCATTGATTTTTTTCTACTACTTTCACAAAAACAATAACAACCAAGAATCAATATGTGACCCTTTATACCTTCAAACTAGTTTTAGAATATTTGGCATTATAGAACACGTTTTTGTTTTTTTGGTTTTTTTTGGAGTTGAAGTCTCATTCTGTTGCCCAGGCTGGAATGTAATGGCATGCTTCTGGCCACCGCTGCCTCGACCTGCTGGTCTCAGGCAATCTTTCCACCTCAGCCTTCCAAGCTGGAGCTACAGGCGTGCGCCACCATGCCCGGCTAATTTTTCTTGAAGTCTCACCAAGTTGCCCAGGCTGGTCTCGAACTCCTGGGCTCAGGCTATCCTCTAACCTCGACCTCCCAAAGTGTTGGGATTATAGGTGTGAGCCACTGTGCCCGGCCAAAATTATTGTACTCTTAATGAAAATTAGTGAAGGTTTCTTTTTTTGGTATCCTAGAAATGGGACAATTGGAGATGTTTACCAAAAAAAGTGGATGTTTTCATGTCCTGTTTTTTCTTTATAATGACTGCAACTATGTAATTTTTTGACAGACAATAAAGATTATGATGCATACTTATCATACACCAAAGTGGATCCTGATCAGTGGAATCAAGAGACTGGAGAAGAAGAACGCTTTGCCCTTGAAATCCTTCCTGATATGCTTGAAAAGCATTATGGATACAAGTTGTTTATACCAGATAGAGATTTAATCCCAACTGGAAGTAAGTTAATGTTTTCATTTTAGAAGGTACATATTCATGTGAGTGTCTATGCAGTCATCATTTTTTACACAGAATTCTTTACTTCAAATATTGTATCTGTCAGTTTCCTAAGAAAGAAATATCTTTGTGTGTTCATATAAAATTTAATTTTTGATAACTCAGAGAAAATACTCCATTATTATTATTCTATAAGGCATCTCACTTTATGAGTCTTGACATTTAAAGAAACCAAATGAGAGATTTGTACCTAGGAAACATATTTCTAACATTAGGAAAAGCAAGGCTCAAACTCTATATAATAAAGTGATAATTGACTATTTTCATCTTCTCATGGTGTTACCCAACAAACGATAATTCTCATTTAATGCCTGAAAGAGAATCTACTGGGGCTTTCTGGACCAAATGTTCTAATCACTCACTCTGATGCACTCTTTTCACTTTTATAGCATACATTGAAGATGTGGCAAGATGTGTAGATCAAAGCAAGCGGCTGATTATTGTCATGACCCCAAATTACGTCGTTAGAAGGGGCTGGAGCATCTTTGAGCTGGAGACCAGACTTCGAAACATGCTTGTGACTGGAGAAATTAAAGTGATACTGATCGAATGCAGTGAACTACGAGGAATTATGAACTACCAGGAGGTGGAGGCCCTCAAGCACACCATCAAGCTCCTGACGGTTATTAAATGGCATGGACCAAAATGCAACAAGTTGAACTCTAAGTTCTGGAAACGTTTGCAGTATGAAATGCCTTTTAAGAGGATAGAACCCATTACCCACGAGCAAGCTTTAGATGTCAGTGAGCAGGGGCCTTTTGGGGAGCTGCAGACTGTCTCAGCCATTTCCATGGCTGCGGCCACCTCCACAGCTCTAGCCACTGCCCATCCAGATCTCCGTTCTACCTTTCACAACACGTACCATTCACAGATGCGTCAGAAACACTACTACCGAAGCTATGAGTACGACGTACCTCCTACTGGCACCCTGCCTCTTACCTCCATAGGAAATCAGCATACCTACTGTAACATCCCTATGACACTCATCAACGGGCAGCGGCCACAGACAAAATCGAACAGGGAGCAGAATCCAGACGAGGCCCACACAAACAGTGCCATCCTGCCGCTGTTGCCAAGGGAGACCAGTATATCCAGTGTGATTTGGTGACAGAAAAGCAAGGGACATCCCATCCCTGGGAGCTTGAGTGGAATCTGCAGTCCAGTGCCTGGAACTAAATCCTCGACTGCTGCTGTTAAACAAACAAACAAACAAACAAAAACAAAAACACATGCATTACAATCTCTAGAACACGAGGAAAAACAGGGTCTTGTACATATGTTTTTTGGAATTTCTTTGTAGCATCAGTGTCTTCCTGTTTTATCATGTCTCTTACCATTACATTTTTTGACTTTGTTTTATATGTCATTGGAATTTGTAAATTTACATTTTTTTTTAAAGAAGAGACTGATGTATAGATAGAAAACCCTTTTTTGCTTCATTAGTTTAGTTTTAGAATGGGTTTTTATTTCCTATTTTTAATATTCTATTTTGCTTTTAACATTTCCTTGGGGTGCTTGGACAAATCTATCCAATGGGACAAGGAGCACCGGATCCTCTCTCGAGTTCTGCCTAGGATCAACTGGGCCACATCGGCCTTCAGAGAGCAGTGCGACAAATGCCAGCATTGCCATTTGGGAGAAAAAAAAAAGATGAGAAGAACACTCGTTCATAGGAGGGCCCCGCCAATCAGAGCCCTGAATCACTTCCTTGTCCCGCCTCATTCCCCACCTCTACCTTTCTAATGGCGGCATGATGTGTAAACTCTGCGGAGGGGTGGGGGTGGGTCTAACTGTCTTAACATTTGATTCACTGCTCTTCAGAATACACTCTAGACCCAAAGGTGTGTTAGTCACTTGACAGTGACCACTACAGAATGCTAAGAAGAGAAGATCAAGGGCACGAAAATGGGGAGAGTGTCGTTTCCGTTTTTTAAATGAGTTGATGTACCCTTATATATATATAAATATATATAAATATATAAAAACAAAAAAAAACAAAAACAAAAAAAACAAAAAACAAAAACAAAAAAACAAAAACAAAAAAATTAAGCCCTATATTTGATCACTTCCTGGAAAGGCATGAATGTGTTTGTGACTGTTTTTGTTTAATATTCTATTTCCTCTTTTCCCTCTATAATTTTTCTGCAAATGAGATTATGTGCAAATGCCAGGCAAGTTAACTCAAAAGGGTGAATCAACGCAAGTTAAAATGAAATTTACATTGAAGGCTTCCAAACCAAAGGGAAGGACAGGATGTGTCATCAAATATGTTTTGTCACCTTGTATTATACAAAATGTTATTTTCTAAAAAGTCAGAGAAAATCTGTGAAACTTATTGTGGGGTCCCCTTGTATTTAAATGTTAACTCGCTTGTATTTAATTTTCAACACTACATTGAGAATTAAGTAGCTTCAGTTTGTGAACATTAAGCAACACTTATAAATATCAAGGTGTTTAAGAACTCAGAAAGTCAAACATGAATACCAACAGAGATCAGTATTTTCAAAATAAGCATTATTTACTTAAATAGTTTCAAAATTAGATCAGGAAGTGTTTAAAATAATTTTACTGTATAAAGAAATTGTTTTGTTTTAACTATATAATTCTGTCTTTCAGAAAACAGCTGATGCTCCCAGGAAATTCATCCCTTACCATTTAGCTTTATGTTTGAAGTCAATGACATAAGCAGCTAATTCATATTCATGTGAAGAATGATGCAAAATCAATCACAAAGGATTCTGCAGAGGGCAGAATTGTTAAAAGGAAATATTACCTATGTAGCTTTTAGTTAAAAAAGAAAAAAAATGTGAGAAAAACACTGATAATAGAACTTATACATTAATTTAGTGATTCGTTGTAGGAACTTTCATCCCAGTCATCATCTGTGGGCTCGTGTAGTAACTATTGTATGTTTGGTTTATTCTTAACGCCATATAATGAGAAAAACAATTCTACAGTTTTGGTCACAATACTAAGGTGTGCGTTGGCCACACACACACACACACACACACACACACGTGTAAACTGCCATAGAGTTCATTGAGGAGGGTAAGATTGAATTGGAAATGTATGAGAGAGGCGTATAAGCATTTTGAAACAATGTGAAGGTCTCAGTATCTGTGTGACAAGGTAAAGGATCCTTGGGATGTGCATTGACTTTTATTTGCTTAAAAATGTTTATTTCCCTGACAACTCGCCTGGGTCCTTCTCTACAATCTGTTCTTTATTCCCGTGCTCTCCTTGGTTCTGTGTCACATTTTCACAAACCAGAACTGAAGCTGCAAGGACACATAAAACTTTGAGGTCAGCTTTGCACATTGAGTTATTTTCAGAATCTGAGAAGGCCATTGTTTTCTTTGTACTATGGACACCTGTCAGGGACTGGTGGCGGTGAACTTCATTGGACTGGATTCCAAACTCCCCCAGTGCTCAGAAAACTGTAAACATGGCAATGGCCTGATTTATTTCTTTGTTTTTAAAATATATATATTTTAAGTGCACGATGGAAGTGTGGAATAAATGTAGAGGAAGTAATCAGACCACAGTCATATTTTAGGCATCCATAGGTGTTAATTTACCTGCATTGGGAGTACATTTTTTGTTCCATTTTTAGTGTAGATTTAAGCACTTTGAATAGCATGATTCAGGGATTGATGGGTAATATTTGATATTCTCACAACTTAAGAAACATTTTTCCTCTAATGCTTTGTCATATTGAAAATGAAGTAAATGCAAAAGAAGCTATTTATGGCTTTAGACATTCCTCCCAAGTATTCCTCTATCAGCTCTATGTGAGAACAAATGAAGGGAACTGTCATGTGTTCATGTGCTCTATGTTTAATGAAAGTTCTGTTAGAACTCACAATAAAAAGAGAAAAAAATGTATTTCCCCTAGTGCTTAGGTTTCATCCTTCTCTTTTTTGGTGGGGGCTGTGGGGTTAAGAATATTGTAGTTGTAAAAACACAGTTGAAAGTGTGACTATGTTAGCCAAGCTGGGGGAGAGAATGGACTTCCAGACTTGGACATGTGTGACATTTGGTATTGCCTTGTTCTTCATCAATTGCCGCTCAGGCTCTAAATGACATTATAGATTCAAAAGTCCATCTGGTTATTTAGTGTAACCTCAACTTGCTGCTTAAGAGCATCCTACCCTTTATTCCGGTGCTCAAATCTTTGTTTATTTAATTTGTACTCCATTCCTCAGGCCTCTGAAGGGCGGAGAAGATATTTGTATCTTGTGCAGCCAGCTGATTTAGATTTAGATCAATTCTATGAAATGAATCCAAAACATGATGAGTTAAGATAGCTGAATCTACAATATTTCTATAGCTAAACACCTGCTTGTTCAAACAGTAAATGATTTTGTGATGATTACATTCTTCATAGTACATGTATTTGGACCCTATCGATTTAATCTTAAAAATATCGATGCTGATTTCTTCCAAATTTCATTATTACCTAGCATTTTATAACAAGAACAAATATTAACTGAGAGCCAACCCCTACACTGATAATAAGTTTTGTTTATCCTAGAATAGTCATTAACTTTTCAGAAATCATTTATGTAAATTGAGATTACCATTTATAGGAAAACATTGATTTGTACATTTGTGAATTATTTTCAGATTCTGGAATGATACCCTAGTTCTCCTTTTTCTAAGGAGTGTTTTGTTTTTTTTTTTAGTTTTGTGGTTAATTTCTTATTTTTTTATTAACTTCAGTTTATATCACCAGAAAAAAGTTTACTGAAATTCAAAATATAGCATCGGCATTGTACAAGTGAAATGACTGAATGGAATTAAGAGAGTATACAGACATGGAAGAGGAAAATCCCTTACTGTCTCTGACCTGATCTTCCTTGGTCGTTAGTCCCATTATTGACATAGTTGATTAATAAATGTGAAACATTGTTATATAGTTTAGAATTTCCATCTACACATACTTGCTATTGCTGAGGAATTTTTCTAACAATACATGCAGTTATGACAAAGAGATGATGATGCAACTGGGTTCCCTAAAAGAAGAAGCTTGTCAATGGAAGCAGAGACTATTCCTTGCCTTATCATGAATCCTTCCCACTTCATCATTCTGAAGAAAGTAACCAACAGTCAATCTTGAATATCCTTAATAGTAGACCTTAAACATGTGTTGAAGTATACTTTGGGTCTATACAAAGGATTTTAAAAAATAATAACACCCTTAAAATTCCATACGAAATTGTTAATATGTATGAAACTATGTCTGGGATGCGAGCCTCAAGACATCCATCCCTTAATGTTTGGATTTGGAAGATATTCTCAGAAACTGATGTTCAGAAAAACCTACATATTTTGCAGGCATTTTGTTTTGTCTACCACTCTTTACCTTCATTCATGCAAATTCAGGGGATGACGATTATTGTTCTTCTAATAGAGGCAAGTCCTCTTCCAAAATGGCCTGACTTTGTAGACCTGGTATATATTGAAGACAATTTTTGTATGATGACAAATAAGTTATGCCCATATAAATAATAATTGGTTATTATTATTGTGATAATTTGCTCATTTATTTATCCATTTAAAAATAGTTTGGGAAGAATGTTAAATTATATAATTTGACAACGATGCCTTATTTCATTAAACTTCTTTGTGATTTGTGTTTAATTATGTTTCTTACAACAAAACTAAGAATTCATTCAGTACAGGAAGAAAAGAAACAATCATTTGAAACTTGATATTTAAAAAAAAAACACCAATTTTCTTAAGCAAACATTAAGAATTGTTTATATATTTGATTTTTAGCAGTTTATTTGCTAGTTTCATGACTTCATATGACTTTGAAACAATATGAGGAATTTTGAGAATAAATTAAAGTGAGGTGTTGGTTATTTAAAGTTTTACTTTTTACTTGATACAGGTAGCAAGGTGAAAGTTCATGCCATGCTAATGAATTGAGATACTGTCACAAGGAGCTGTAAGTTCTGACTGAATTTGAGTAAAGTAAGAGAAGGATGAGATGATGATGATGATGGTGGTGGTGGTGATGATGATAATGATGATGTTCATAATGATGAGTTCATTCTAACCCTAATTTTATGTGCCTTGTCATCATCAAACTTCAGTCGCATCCATAGAAATGCCCATACTGAAAAAAAGGAACACAGCTCCAATTGTTTACTGAGTGTTATTTTGTCCAGGCTCAAAACACAAAACAACTCTTAATTTAGACACATACGCTTTATACAGATGTGTGTGTCTGTGTGGTGTGTGTATCCTCCTGCTCATTAATACATTTTCCTCTAAATAGCCTGAGTCCATCGACAAACTCATGGTTCTGAATTGTTTATTAAAGTAGGTAAGATACTATTTTTTTTTCTACCATTCATTAACTTCATTGATGCATCCCTCATGGTCTATAAATCTTAAAATTAGTCTCTTTTTAATAAAGGCAATCTCAAAAAGAATCATTACAGTATGCTCCTTCCACTACTAAATGAATAAAATCCAAAAAACTACACATGAACTTGAGACTATTACATGTAATATTGATGTCGTGTAAATTTTAATCTTCATAATCCAGATATCATTACGTTTCAAAGGGCATGCTGTGTCATAAAAAAAGATTTAACATGAAATGACATTATTACATAGTGCATGAATATGTGGCAAAGTAATTTGGATCTATCTTTACTAGTCAATGAGAGATTAAATTTGGGGAGATCAGATGTGAGTGTCTTAGGTTAATTCACAACTGGGAAGAAGACAACTTAATGTTAGGATACATGGGCAATTGTCCATATTCCTTGCAGTATATGCTCTTGTTAAGTAGAATCCTTAGTGTATTCTTTCCACCATAGTAGTGGAGGTATGTTCATAGAGTCTGCTATTGAATTACAAAGTCTTTTACATTTTCAGAGTTTGAGGGAACCCAAATAGGAAAGTGGGATTTAGTCATTTTCCTCTGCTGGTGTTCAAGTCATATTTTAAACTCAGACACTCTAAGATCTGTTCAACAGTTAGTAAAAAGTGCGTTTTTGCATAGTGTTTCCCTTTAGTTTTGCTTACCCTCTTTTGATTTTGTACAATCTAGAATGTATGTAACTCATGCGTAGGTGATGGAGGCGTTCCTTTTTTTCTTAGAATACTTACAATTATATATTTGGTTTTGCTTTGACTAGCAATAGGCAAATAGACAAATACAAGTGTAAAAATGAGAAATTTTAAACTCGAAATATAATTTGTGTTTTATAGTCGTTTCATAAGTCTGTTGCTCTCTATGAGTATGCTCTCTATATATCCTGTAAAAATAAATTTATATGTTACATAGAAATTCAAGAAATTAAATTATTTATTAAGCTACAAATGTTTCTTCTGGTTTCTACCTGATCACAGATGAAAATAAATTAAATAATGTGTTGTTGCAACATATGTAAGTACGTTTATTAATTTGATAACTCTTGTTTTACTTTTCCTTCCTTCTCTATTTATGTTTTTATAAGCTTATAATTCTTAGGCCTAATTCCTATTGTGATTGTGAAGAAAGAGACTTAAGAAATACCCAGTTGGCTGCAAGAAAAGAAAAGAAAAATCTTCTTTAAAAAATCACGTCACTTACAAACTCTTTATTTTCTTCACTACTGTATTATGGAGAGGTTTGAATCACTAACTTAATCACTTCAAAGTCATTATCACATCAATGGTCTTTTCAAGGTTAAATTCCAGATTTTTCCTTTATCTATTTAGTGAAATTATTTGAGAAATGAAAGGAATGGTAACATGTGAGTCTTTCTCTGCTGTTTCCCTTTCTTTCTTCTTGGTCCCCAGGTATTTTATTCCTTTCTTTTTAAGGTACTACTCACATAATGACCTTAAAATAAAGTCCCCTCAGGTAATAGTTTAAAGTGACCAAGATCTTTAATCATCTTGTTTTTCTACTCTGTTTGCATCTCCTTGTAGCGCATAGTCATTCCTAAAGGGAAATGTTTTGGGCCTTAATATCACTTCATGTTCAAGATAAATAACCTTCTTATTTATTAATTTTGGAGGAAGGGAATGATGGCAAATCCTTCCATCACAGGCATAACAAGTGAACAACCATAAGCCTCTTTGAATTAATGCATTGTCTAAGCAGAATTCATATCTTACGAGAATAGCCTTTTAAGAAACACCTATCAAAGATGTAACACACATAAATCATTTTGAAATTTTAAAGTAATATTTTCAAAAACCCCATAAGGTTATTTTAGGCTAGATTTCAAAGTAATTAACATATTTAAAATCTCATAAAGTCATTTCTACCTCAGTATAGTTTTTAAATGTGAGAAAATGACCTCTATTGAAAAAGTAAAATGTTATAAGGATCATGACTCAGTGTATAATTTCCGTGGTATATTTTAAATCGTGAATCATATCATAGGATATGACCCATTATTCAAAATATTAGGAGAGGACTCTGTAAGTGAAGAAGGTTTCAGATTATTTGAGCACTTCAGACACACACATTGATTCTCAGGAATTTTCAATTGCATTCATTATTGACAGGTGTTTAGAAGACTGATATTAATAATACATCTTACTTATCTCAAGAAGATTCCTAATGAATATCAGGTTTACATTTACTTACAAAATGAAAACAGAATAAGGCAAATATTGAAAGAATTATAAAAGTGGTGACCCAATTACTTACTGCTGTTGATTTTTGGCATTATAAGAATAATTCAAACAAATTCCCTGATTAAGCTTGCTTTTTCAGTCATGCTTAATGCCCAGTGACACCGTTACAGGGTAATGTAGGTAATGCTGAATCCAGATGTGTGTGTGTGGAAGGGCAGGGTAAAGTTCTGGAGGACAGAATGTCTCAATTTGACCAATAGTTTAGTTACTTGTTTGCCCAAATTAGAAACTTTATTCCCAGTAATATATCAATTGTTTTTTATTGTGCACAGAGGGAGATTTCTACTGTAATAGTTATGTGTTTGATTTAAAATTTGTCAGAAATTATAAAAACAAGTAGTACATCAAACTCAAGACTTTATATGTACTGTTTATAGTTTTGCTTACATGGCAGAATTATATATATACATGATTTAAATGAAAATATAGGTAAATAATAGCTTAGGAAAGGTGACATATGGCAAAAGTCATCAAGAATTGTGAATGATTGGCTTATGGCAAAACTGAGGTCAATTTTCTAACCTCTAGCAAAATAAAATAAAAATACAAACAAGCAAATGTTAATAAATGGTGAAACATCTTTTTAAAAACAGAGCAGAACATGCCAAAAGCCAGCATAAACAATAAACAGAACTATAAGTTATGAAAATCAATAACTGGTTTTAGTTAAACAATTAAATACCTTACGTCTATTGTTCTTGGCAAAAAAGAATTGCTTAGACAATTATGGACTTCAGAAAAATTGGGTTCTGAATGCAAATCATTTTTTAGGTGGTCTCAGGCTGAACTAAGAAACATTTTTCAGCATACTTTTTCTAATGAAATGGAAAATTGATTACTCAATATTATCATGTATGAATAGAAATAATGACTGGTTTGCTTGATTCTATGAAATAAAAATTTGGTGAGGTTAAAAATAGTTATTTTATAACATCTATCTAGGGGACCTATGAGTAATAGTTCAAAGTCCTGGAATCACCTGGAAAGGTTTAAAAAGTCCCAAAGTCCCAGAGAATCAGATGTAACCAACTGCTCTGGGGTTTAAACCAAATGTTAGCACTTGTTTTAGTAAGCTCTCCAAGTGATTCTATAGGACAACCAGAGTTGAAAACTGTAGAAGTCATACAGGTAGGTCTCAAATTTTAGGCTTCAGAAGAATTTCCTGGAAAGCTTGTTAAAAGTGAAAATTCAGACTGAACCTCAGTAGGACTGAAGTGGGGCACAAAATCGATTTGCTTAACAAGCTTCCCAGGTGATCCCAATGTGGAGGACCACACATAATTCTTTGAGAAACACAGGTGCAGGATTTGTTGTTTCTGTCATTAAAACTACTATCACTCTGTGGAATGGCAAAATTAAAGATTGCAGCAGATAAATGTCACCATAAACTGGGTCTTCCTTTTACAATAATTCCTCCCAAATTGTTACATGAGAACTCACAATGAAGAATTCCTGATTTTTTAAAAAATCTGAACTATATAGATAATTGAACTTTATTTGAGAATAACTCGAAAAGAAGGAACAAAAGATTTAGTCCAGAAATCTGAGTCCAGCTTTGCTGCACATAATGTGAGTTCAAGACAGTAATTGTACCATTTAATTTAAAAAGTACATGAACAATTAAGTGTTAACACAACTTTCTTCTAGAAGAATATAGGTCTATTTTCATTTCTGGTTTTATTTTTAAAAAGAAAAATACCAAAATTAGACAGATGCCAAAGACATTGTTGTGAAAAGAAATGTATAAATATTAAATTAGTTAAACTAGTTGGACATAATTAACAATGATTTATCCTCAAGTAAACAATCAATTCATCAAAAGATTAACTAGATTTAAGATTTTTCCCTTTTTTTAAGCATTTGTGAAGAGGATAAAAGCATTCCTGGCTCACATTCTAAAACAATTGGATCCCAGAACATTTTTATAATCACATAATTTTGGAAAAACTAGTTTAATGAATGGCATAAAGTACAAGACTATATTCATGCAGTGCCAATACATTTAGTTGATTCTACATGAGACGGTCAGTTAAATGCATCATCTTGCAGTTTTTCAGCAACATGACTACCCACACAACAATGACAAACCGGTTGGTTATTTTATTCCTCAAACACTTATTCTGACAATACAGTTCCAGACATACATATTTATTTCACTGGTCTAATTTTGATCTCTAGAAATGACTACCGGTGTTGAGGTTACTAGCTTCTGTTCCTTAAGAAGACTATTATTTGATGTATGATTCTCATGAACTAAATATGTCACTGGTCCTAAGTGCATATTTCAAGGGCATGGTTCTTGTTAGTTAAGAGAAAATATTCTTAAACATTCTGCATGGAGTAGCCACATCAAAGAGTTTGTGGAGAGTTTGTATATAAGTTTCTAAAGATTCTACTCATAACCTAGTAACTTCCACAGTCACTGTAGGCCTTCTTGCCATCTAGGATTTTGTAACACCAGAACATCCAAAAATAGTATTCATAGTAAATTTTACTGGGTGAAATATAGCCTTTGATATTTTTACACTAAACTGAAAGAGTCAATATATCAATTTAACTTTATTTATTTTCAGAATGTATTCTGAACACAAAAAGTTCAAAAACAACTGTGACAAGAAGCATCTAGTGTGCTATATTGGTGTACTGTACATGTGTGCATGCATGTGTAATGTGTGTGCACTCTTAAACTAATAACACACTATCAATATATTTGCATAAGCTTAATCAATGTATGTGCTACATTAAATAAGCAGCTATGAGTTCCCAAGGTAATGTACTCCATCAGGAAGTTACCCAGTAAGTCACTTTTGCACAAGCTAAAAATAAATATCCAGTTTTCTGTTGAACTAACTTTTCTTTAAGGACATGCATTTTATTTTAAAATAGTCAGCTCATTCTTACTTCTCCCATAAAAATTTTGTGATTGTCTCTATTTCCTCCTTTTTCCATTACGTGGTAGTCCAGAATTATTTATTTATAAAGAATGGGGATGGTATTGCACTCAGCAACTATCACATGAATAGCTTGTGAAAGCACCAAAGTTATTACCATAGATTTCCTATCTTTTAGTCAATTTTATTTTTCCAAGGCTGTGAAATGACTTATTTTCCAGATTCCATTTAAATTATGTCCTTAGCAAATAACATGTCCTCAGCAAAACTTCACTTTAGAAATACAGTTACTGATAAGATTTTTTAGTTTTCTCTTTACAGAACCCGTGCCATCACTGAAGTGAAATAGAAACACAATAGAATTAAGTAAATTTACAACTGACGATCTTATGAGTACTGCACCTTAAGTATTCCGCACCACGAGGTGACCTTGTATTCATAGTCATCTTCAAATGGGCATCTGAATAAGTTGCTGTGTATCTTCATGAGAAAACTGGACATGGGGTGAGACATCACAGAAAGGGGATAGCAGAGATTTCTGCTTGTGTAGCATTGCAGAAGCATACTTTTGTGTTGATGTTGCTAAAGATTTTAACTATGGTTTATAGATAAGACTACATAGCTGACTGTAGCAAGTATAACACACTTAGCATTTGTACTTTCATGTTTAAGAGGGAAGGAGATCAGTCACTAAATATGAATGCTGCATATGTTAGCAATAGAGATAGTGATTTTGTAATTTTGATTGCACTTGCCTTAAATTTTTTTCCAAAAAGAAATTATATATATAAACAAATATAGATGAGGATGGTTGAAGAATATTGTTTAGAAATAGGCAAGTTCTGCACTGATTATACTTTTTTACATAATTTAATGCATAATGGCAGAGTAGATTTGCCATATCCATGTAAAGAGTATATGAGCACATGATAACAGCAGTTTGTATAAGCACAAGGTGTTCTATGTTTAGATGAAAAATTAACAATGATAACTTTTGGTGTGACTGCTTTAAATTTCAAAAAAGTTGGATGTTTAAAGATAAATTTATTACTTGCATAAGAATATTTTTGTATAATACTGGGAAAGGTTTAAAAATGGACTTGCTTTATGGAGTACAACTTTCAGAGAAAATAAACAGGGTATGTGTCTAGTTTGTAAAATGTTTTCTTTCAAGATTACTCTTTCACTGGTTAAATGCAAGGATATGATGACTTGAAATACACTTTTTGTGAATTGAACAATACCACCACCAATAACAAAAAATAAAGCAATGTGAATAATTTGCGTATGCAAACTTTTTTTAATCAATGCCAGTAAATCCTGAAAACAAAAGATCTATATTTGTGAGCATAATACGATAAATAATTATCAATATGGTTTGCCATCTGATGCATCAACATAGTCATATCCACGGCAAAAAAAAATCAAAATGTTTTGTCTTTGGGAAAATTATTGTTTTTCATTATTCAGTCTAAAATCATGTTATTTTCTAATATTAAGAACAATAAGACAATTTAATAGCACCCCGTATGTCTTATTAAGTATTTTAAATATCAAAATTAATATATGAAGATAGATCTTGCATTTATAAGAGGTTCTACATGTACCTCACTGTTAGTGAATATAGGTCTTGAGGTCAAAATATTTTAAAATTTATGAGAAAACACATTTATGAACATGATGTGCTGGCTAGTATTTGTTATGTATATATTTATCTCTCATACAAATATATATGTGTATACATATATCTCCCACACATATAACTCATGTAATTTTTTTTTTTTTTGAGTTGGAGTCTCACTCTGTTGCCCAGACTGAAGTGCAGTGGCCGCTCCCAGCCACGGCAGCCTCGACCTGCTGAGCTCCGGCGATCCTTCCACCTCAGCCTTCCAAGTAGCTGGAACTACAGGCGCACGCCCGGCTAATTTTTTGATTTATTGTAGAGATGAGGTCTCGCCTGCCCAGGCGGGTCTCGACATTCTGTAGATCTTAAAATGCCAAATGAATTCAAAAATTTTCC
>CAUYQG010108881.1:0-33903 GCA_963574415.1 Tarsius wallacei
CTTAATTCACAGACACCGACACCAAAAGTACAAGTTATAAAAAGGAGAGGTTTATTAGCCAAGAGCCGGCCAGCGGCTACTTGCCTCCTGGACATGCAAGTCCCACAGCAAGGGCCCCCGTTTACTGTAGGGGCTGGCTTAAATGGGGCAAAACCACATTGGGACTTTCCAAGTGGGCCAAACCGCAACATCCTGGAGGCCTAGGTACTTTTCAAGCAATGCTAGCGGGGTTCACAGAAGCGAAAAAAAAAAAGCTGTTAAACAGTTTAACCTAGCCAGCAGGTGCTGTTGCCAGTTTCCAGGAAGGGAACTTTTTAACTGTGCAAAGGCTGAAGACATGCTTAACTGTGCAAAGGCTGAGTTTATGCTTGGCCTAATTTTTGACATTGTAGATGTTTTTTTAAGCCCCTTTCCACAGTGTGAAGTCAAATGTCTACTTGGATTTCTCCTGGATTATCATAGTGCTGAATTAATGAGACTTAACTTTATTAAATACTTCTTGCAGCCGGGCTCCATGGCTCAGCCTGTAATCCCGCGCCTTAGGAGGCTGAGGTGAGTGGATTGCCTGAGCCCGTGGGTTTGAGACCCGCCTGGGCAACTTGGCGAGACCCCATCTCTACAATAAATCAAAAATTAGCTGGGCGTGGTAGCGCAAGCCTGTAGTTCCAGCTACTTGGAAGGCTGAGGTGGAAGGATCGCCGGAGCCCAGCAGGTCGAGGCTGCGGTGGCCGGGAGCGGCCCCTGCACTCCAGTCTGGGCGAGAGTGAGACTCCAACTCAAAAAAAAAAAATACTTATTGCTGATGCCTTGAACCAGATTGACTCCTTTCCTTTCCTAATCTCTTGGCGTGATTCATGAAAGATGGAGCCACACTTATCCTTGCTCTCCATCAAAGTTGCAAGAAGCAGGAATGCAGGGCAGGTTATTACAGGCATGTCACTGTGTGAGCTAAATGACTAAAGACCTGCGGGGTGACAGGGTTATCATGTTTGAAAAGCAGTTGTGAGGGGGAACTCGTAGTGGAATTCATAGAAAGCTCCAGAGACAGTTGAAGCTCTTCACCTCAGATTTAAGCAAAGGGATTTTTATTTCTTCAATTGCACTTCTAAGAATGAAACTTCATTTCTCATGCTCTTTCTCAGAGCTTCTCACAAGCACGTGTGGCAAGTGAAAAGGAGAACTTAAAGGGGAAACTTCCTCTATACCTCACTCTCCACAATTCTTCTGACATACTCATTCTTATCCTGTTTCTTCCTTTTGGTCCTTGCTTTTATATAAAGCATGTTGACTGCTTATAAGCTTTCATGTATTCATTCAACGAGCATTCACTAATACACCACCCCCATGCTTTGGGTATAAAAAGATACTATGGAAATCATGGTTCTTGGTTTCAAGCTGCAGAGAACAACTTTACACAGAAGGGAATGTTCTGGAAGAAATAGATGGGAGGCGAGAGAACTGGGATTGGAAAATGAACAGGAAACAGGACAGCGGCAAAGGGCCAGGGGACAGAAAGACAACCCCTATTTTTTAGCAGAAACCATTTGGTCAGGATGTTACCACCACTGCCATCACAGGATCCCATGGTTGGACACCACCATCACCAGGAACAATGTCCAACTGTCTCATTGTCTTTGTGACAGTTGCTCACGATTCTGTGCCCCAGACAGGAGAAAGTGGTTGGCCAAGCCAGATCCCATGTCCATGCCCTGATCACTCAAGACAGGAGAAGAGTGTTTCTCATCCCTTTATACTTCCATAGGCAAATGTTTATACCCCCACATGGGGAGGTAAGACACACAATAGTGGGGCGTGGGGAGAGTTCAAAAACAGAAAGGGAAATTTGGAGGCTTGGTGACCAACAACAATCATACATTTCAATAAGCAAGGCACTGACCTTGTCCTTGAGAAGTTCCCTGTCTTGAGGGAGATAGACAAAACCCAACACAGAATAATAAATACTGTGCCAAAAACATGATCACGACAAAGTTCACCTGCACTGGATGAACTGGCGTTAAATCTTGGTTTTGCTAGGTGTAAGCTGTGTGACCTTGAAAAGTTATTTAACCTCTGGTTGCCTCCTCCCTTATAAAGAGAGGTTAATAAGTTGTGATGAGATAAAGTATGCCAAGCAGTTAGCATCATGCCTGATACACATAACACAATAAATGTTAGCAAAGATTTTTCTTTAGAGGCCTGTGAGAGCTCTTACAGAATTTCCTGAGAAGTCCACTGTTCATTCAGACCCTGGGTCTCTATTTACATTTTTCTAGAAAATAGTTTCATGTTAACTTGATTTGTCTTTGGAAGTAGATAGGTGACTCTGCTTAAAAGCAAAGGCATAGCTACCATCATATCTTCCAGATTTCTCCCCAGTTCTTTATTTAATTCATAGAAAAGTGAAGGATGTGTGGTAGAGGCAAGTCATGATACTTACGTCAGATTCTCAAAAGATTTAGCAACTTCACAAATTTGGAAGACTCCACTGTGGAAGAAAGCTGTGCAGAAAAAGCCTTTGAGAACTGTGATGTCAGGGAAGGAACTGGAATCACATGTACATAACCAAACACAGACAGCCAAAGAAGCCAGCTGGCATTCTAAGAACATTGCCCCCCTTCCTGGCCCTCCACCACCAAGCCTTTATTTAATACTCTGGGTTTTTTGTTTGTTTGTTTGTTTGTTTTTTGAGTTGGAGTCTCACTCTGTCACCCAGGCTGGAGTGCAGTGGCATGCTCATGGTCCCCGCAGCCTCGATCTGCTGGGTTCAGGTGATCCTTCCGCCTCAGCCTTCCAAGTAGCTGGAACTACAGGCACACGCCACCATGCCTGTCTAATGTTTTGATTTATTGTAGAGATGTCTCACCAATTGCCCAGGCTGGTCTCAAACCCATGGGCTAAGGCAATCTTCTCACTTCCACCTCCCAAAGTGCTGGGATTATAGGCGTGAACCAACACGCCCAGCCTTCTCTGGGATTATTTAAAAGAGTGTTTCTCTTTATAGTTCCACTGGCTCATCCTGTGATCTCTATTAAGTCAGAGAATCTTTTCATATCTTTGTTTAATCCTCCAAGGCAGCACTGTCCAATAGAACTTTCTGTGACGATGGAAACATTCTATATCTTCAGTGTCCAAATATGGCAGCCACTAATTATCAAGTACCTGAACTACGGCCTGTGTGACAGAGAAAGTGAATTTTAAATTAAATTAAATTTAATGTAATTTTTTTTAATTCATAACTTTCTTTTTTAATCAGCTGCCAGCTAAAGTACAGAAGGCTTCGAGTCCCAACTCCTATACAAGATTATCACTGCCATTAAAAAATATACTGTTGAATAAAAGGGTCAAAGAGAGTTAGTTAAAGTAGCTCAGGGAGGCGATAGAAATCTTAAATAGCCACATCTGGACATATGGCTAATGATTTCTTTGTTGGAGGACACAGCTCTACGTATTCAGAGGGTCCTGCTTACCATTCCAAGATTCGGCCTCAGAGCCCCTTGTTAGACAGGACCAAACTGACTGCTAATTTCTTTTTACCCAGGAAAAGGACCTTAACAATAATCATTGTTAAAACTAATAATAGGCCTGGTGCGGTGGCTCAAGCCTGTAATCCCAGCATTTTGGGAGCCGAGGCGAGAGGACTGCCTGAGCCCAGGGGTTCAAAAACAGCCTGGGCAACTTGGTGAGACCTCATCTCTACAGTGTATCAAAAAATTAGCTGGCTGTGGTAGTGTGCTCCTGTAGTTCCGGCTACTTAGAAGGCTGAGGCGGAAGGATCACCTGAACCCAGCAGGCCAATGCTAGGGTGGCCGTGAGCATGCCACTGCACTCCAGTCTGGGCGACGGAGTGAGACTCCAACTCAAAAAAAACCCCAAAAACTAATAATAATAATAACAATAGAAATAGCAGCAACAACGCTGACAGTGGTAAATCACTACTTGGGTGCTTACTAGTGTCATTCTGCCACATCTTGTTCAAGTATTAACAGCAGCGCTGTGAGATGCATACTAGCATTCATTGTGCTAAGATAATATTTTTGGAAAAATTAACTGATATATTTTCCCCAGAGCATCCTGGCTATTCAGGGAGTAGTTAGTGCATCTTGTACTGATTGCTTCACAAAAGGATGACACAGAGAACTGTGATGGTTCATTTTATGTCTTTTCTGGGTCATGGTGCCCAGATATTTGGTCAAACATTATTTTGGATGTTTCTGTGGGGCTGTTTTTGGATGAGATGTACATTTAAATTGGTGACTTTGAGTAAAGCATAGTCTCTTCATAATGCAGGTGAACCTCATCCAATCAGGTAAGGACCTGAAAAGAACAACGGGCTGACCTCTCCCAGCAAGACAGAATTCTGCCTTCAGACTTCAACCACAACTCTGGCCTTTCCTGGTTCCCTAGCCTGCCGATCTAATCTGCAGATTTGGGACTTGCCAACCTTGCATGAGCCAATTCTTTAAAATAAATCTCCTCTGTATATATATATACTTCCTATTGGTTCTGTACCTCTGGAGAACCCTAACACTAGAAGCAAGACTCACAAGCTGGGGTCCCAAAGGAACCCTTAAAAAGGACAGTGGCAGCTGGGCTCAGTGGCTCAACCTGTAATCCCAGCACTTTGGGAGGACAAAGCGAGTGGATTGCCTGAGTCTGTGGGTTCGAGACTAGCCCGGGCATCTTGGCAAGATCCTGTCTCTCCAATGAATCAAAAATTAACTGGGCATGGTAGCGTGTGCCTGTAGTTCCGGCTGCTTGGAAGGCTGAGGCAGAAGGATCACAGGAGCCCAGCAGATCGACGCCGGGATGGCCATGAGTATGCCACTACTTCACCCCAGCCTGGTTGACGGAGTGAGACTCCAACTCAAAAAAAGAAAAAGGGAGAGTGTCTTGGGTAATGGGTGGATAGATTCTAATAAGCAGGAGATACACGTTCTGATGATAATTTCACTGTCAAACTTATAGTGCTAGTTGAGGAGGGAGAATGTCCCAGGTTGAGTCTAAATTCTATCCACCCTGAGATTCACCAATGTCTGGGCACATCCCGGAAACATTGTGGGGAGGGGGAAGGCAGCAGCAAGAAGGTTGTTTGCATGAGGAGTTGAGAGGCTACCTCTTAGTGGCAGAAGCCAGAATCATGTCCCCAACCTGTAAACAAAGCCTCAGCCACAGAATTGTCATCCTCAGGACTGCACAGCTTTTTTCTCTCAAAGATGCTCTGGCCCTATCCCAGAACCTATGTCTGACTCCTAGTTCATTTGGTCAGTTGCCTCAGGCCACCAGGTAGTGACGGCATCTCTAGGGTTCTGGTCTACTCTAGGACCACGGTGGGCAATGGTGGGAACAGCAGCAGGACACATTGAGAGACTGGCTTTCCCACACACAGCTCTGAAACAAGGAACTGGGATACGTGAATGGGAATGAGGTTGACTGTTTCCATCTGTAGAGTTCACCAGGTGGCTACCTGTGGGGGCCAACAGCATCCCATGTGCATGCACGTATGCAATACCCCCAGAAATGCTTGGGGCAAAGACCAGTGGAGTTTGGTTTATTATTGCTAATGTGACCCCTTGAATTTTTCATTATCCATCTTCTGATTACGTTTTAAGTAAAAGAAAACTAATTCTAACAGCTCTCTTACTTTAACTCCCTCTTCCTTTGGAACATTTTCTACATTTAATTCTACACTGTATTTGTTCAGCCAGTGTTTGTAAAAGCAATTACCATGAGACTGGGATTGGATCAGGAGGATATGGAGGTAGATAAAAATGGTTCTTGGCCGGGCTCGGTGGCTCAGCCTGTAATCCCGTGCTTTGGGAGGCCGAGATGAGTGAATTGCCTGAGCCCGCGGGTTCGAGACCCGCCTGGGCAACTTGGCGAGACCTCATCTCTATAATAAATAAATTTTAAAAAATTAGCCAGGTGTGGTAGTGCATGCCCGTAGTTCCAGCTACTTCAAAGGCTGAGGCGGAAGGATCGCCGGAGCCCAGCAGGTCGAGGCTGTGGTAACTGGGAGCATGCCACTGCACTTCAGTCTGGGCGACAGAGTGAAACTCCCAACTCAAAAAAAAAAAAAATGGTTCTTGCCTTGGGGGCCTAGGGAGAGGGGCCAATGTGAAGACCAGCAATATAGGCAGGAATTTACTCCGGGCAGGGGAGGAGGGAAGCACCGAACTTGGAGACAGAGGGAAAACACCCACCCATCATAGGTCTCTCCTCTGACTTTAGAAAGCCAATTTCCCCCTTGCCAACTCTTCATCTAAGAGCTCAGAAAACACCCTCCATGGCCCTATCCAATTGCTTCATTCTTGTGTTCCCTGCACATAATCTCACACACTCTATTAGAATCAAAATAGAAAGATGCTATATTATCTTCACCAGATTACTCTTGAAAAATACAGCATTTTCTCTTCCATTAAATAAGACTGAGAATTATCTGCAAAATTTGTTAGTAGCGACCCAATGATGGTAGAGCAACCAAATATTTACCCTTTAGAATAAATCAGGGAAAAAGACAAAGTTAAGACCAACTACCAACTGGTAACAATAATAACCTCATTAAGAATTATCTTGTTGGCCAGGTGCGATGGCTCAAGCCTGTAATCACAGCACTTTGGGAGATCAAGGTGAGGGGATTGCCTGAGCAAATTGGCGAGACCTTAGCTCTACAATAAATCAGAAAAATTAGCCAGGCATGGTAGCGTATGCCTGTAATTTTGGCTACTTGGAAGGCTGAGGCAGAAGGATCACCTGAACCCAGTGGGTCGATGCTGGGTGGCCATGAGTGTGCCACTGCACTCCAGCCTGGGTGACAAAGTGAGACTCCAACTCAAAAAAAAAAATAGAATTATCTTGCTAATTACCTATTATTAATAATTATCTTACTAATTAATAATTACCGTACTAATAAGAGCAACAATGTTGCAGATAATCAACAATAGATACTCAACAAATGCTCCCATTTAGAATGTGCATTTTCATTATTTACTCAAACATTGATCAACCAAGCCTCATGTCATGAGATCTTTAGAACTTGTATATTTTAAAAGAATAGAGGGCTGGGTGCGGTGGCTCATCCCTGTAATTCCAGCACTTTGAGAGGCCGAGACAGAGGACGGCTTGAGTCCAGGAGTTCAAGACCAATCCGGACAACATAGTGAGACACTGTCTCAAAGAAGAGGAAGAAGGAGGAGGAGGAAGAAGAGGAAAAGGAAGAGGAAGAAGATTTTCCTTCTTTCCTACCAAGCAAAGACTCTCTTTTTCTAATTTTTCTTTTTGGATAGTATTTCTAGCTAGAACTAGTGCACGATTTGTTCCTAAATATGTTTTTTATAATAATTTCATTTTATGGTTCCCTGTAGTTAGATTTACTTAAACCTTCTTGCATTTAGGCAAACGATTGACTTCCCCAGAGAAAGAGATTGAGAGAGAGAGAGAGAAACCATCACAGAGGGCTTATTCTACCCACAAAAAAGCAAACTTTGGGTAATATTGTCATTGTGTTTTCCTAAGGCAGCTAGAGTCACTTCCACCTAAACAATGCCAACCACCTAGCTGCATGTTAGAGATCCTGACTACAGTGTAGCTTTGAAAATGTCCCCTTGTCCCACGTGTCCCTGGTCGGTAATTTCTCCTTCAAAGAACTGGCCAGGCTACAATCACAACAGGTCATTCACCTTCTGTGGCACTCAGAACACTCTTGTTCTCTTGTTTTTTTTCTCGCTGACTTTATGGTATACTTTCTGGGTCAGAGGAAGAAAACCTATAATTCTTTTTATTTATTTATTTATTTATTTATTTATTTATTTATTTATTTATTTATTTATTGGCTCAATGCAATTCAAATGTATTATCTCAGAAGCCCAAAGTGAGTCTTTTGGGCTATAATCGCCAGAGTTGCTTTTCTTCTGGAAGTTCTAGGGGAGAATCTTTGCCTTTTCCAACTTTTTGGCACAAATTCCTTGGCCTGTGACCCCTTCCTCCATCTGCCAAGCACATCACTCTGGCATCTGATTCCATCTTCAATATCTTCTTTCTGCTTCTGAGCCTTCTGCCTCTTTCTTATAAGAACTCTTATGATTATATTGGGCCCATCTGCTTAACCCAGGATAGCCTCTCCATCTCAAGATTCTTAATTTAATCACCTCTGCAAAGTGTCTTTTACCATGTAAGGTGACATATTCACAGGTTCCTGGGATGACGATGTGCATATCTTTGGGGAATGGGGGCTGCAGGACAGCTCTCCAGGTGGCCTTGGACCAACTCAATTCCTTCCCCTTTCTCACATGTAATTCTCAAGAATAATTTGGAGAATGTGCTGAGAATACAACATCCTCAAGTAAGGAGGAACTGACTGGGACAGCCTGGGCTCTGTATGTTCTAGAAAGCTCTAGCCCAGAAAGTCTTGTTACTCATGAGGTATAAAACCCAGGGCAGGCTGCTTGCCAGGGTCCCTCAGTTGCCGTGCAACATGGGACATGCATAGACAAGATTCCATCCACCCTGGACAGCTTTTCTGAGCCTTGGAGACTGGCTTGCCGTAAATCCTAGGCTATCTACTGTCCCTTGCTGTCTACCTGTGAGTAACAAAGTTGCTTTGCATAACCCCTATGAGTGTTCTGTCTCACTGGACTCATGCAAGTGGAGAAATTGCAGCCCAAGTTGCAGCGAGCACAAGTAGTACCTATGCAGTATGTCAAGAATCTGCTTCACAGGGGGCATGATCAGGCTCACAACAGTAAGATTTCATACTGTGAGTAGCCTATAAGAATGGTTTTACAAATGAATAGAAAATAGGGTATTTATTCTGGTCTTGACTTTATTAGTTCAGCTCTTGTTTTCCATCTTGGCATATTGTAGCTAGAACTAACAAGTCCTGGAAGCTTCTGGGAGTTTGAAAAGTTCCTTTAAGATTGAGCTAAATAAATATCATTTGAAGACTGGAGACTGTGTGCTTATGGCCTCTCTGCTCTATGAGCTGGCCAAGGCATGGCTGATTTTATTCCTTTGGGATATTTCCAACTACAAATACTTTTCCATTCCCAAGATCAGACAACATTCCTAAAGACAAAGTATTTTTTTTAAATCAGCGTCTATGACAAAAAAGGAAGCTATTATAATCAGGAAGATAAATAAAAATCCTTTTAATAGCTGGGCATAGTGGCTCACACCTGTAATCCCACCACTTCAGGAGGCTGAGGCAAGAGAATCACTTGATCCCAGGAGTTTGACACCAGCCTTGGCAACATAGTGAGATCTTGTCTTTACAAAAAAATTTAAAAATTAGCCAGGCATGGTGGTGCACACCTGTAGTTCCAACTACTCGGGAGGCTCACTTGTGCTCAGGAGATTGAGGCTGTAGTGAGCCATGATCGTGCCACTGCACTCCAAGTCTTGGCGACAGAGTGAGACCTCCAATTTTTAAAAAAGTCCTTTTCATAGTCGCACCTGTAAAGATAATAATTAATGCCCCAAGCGAGGATGCCATCCACATTTTGTTTTTAAACAAGTATATAGAATTTTTAAAGCTACTGTACAGAATTAACATTTCATATATACACATATATGGATATATGTATATATACAAGGGGGGACCCAAAAAACGGAATTTATTTGTAAAAAATTGTGTTTTTATTCTTACATGTTTAAACTTCAGTTACCTTGAAAGTATCGTCTCCGTTTGATGCAATACACCTATATCAAGGCACTTTTTCCACTGCTCAAAACAGTTTTGAACTCATCAATTTTGATGCCTTTCAGTACTTTTGTTATTTTTTGTTTCACCTCTTCCACATCGGCAAAACATTTCCCTTTGAGGACTTTTTTCATCCAGGGAAACAAATAAAAAAAGCTTGCTCAGGACCAGATCTGGTACATAGGGAGGGTGGGGCACAGGGGTCATGCTGCTTTTGGTCAAAAACTGCTAAATACTCAGCGTGGTGTGGGCACTCTTCGTGAAATGGGCAAACATGTTGAAAGAATCTAAAAAAAAAAAAATTCGCCGGGCTCGGTGGCTCAGCCTGTAATCCCGCGCTTTGGGAGTCTGAGGTGAGTGGATTGACTGAGCCTGTGGGTTCGAGACCCGCCTGGGCAACTTGGTGAGACCTCATCTCTACAATAAAATCAAAAAAATTAGCCGGGCGTGGTAGCATGCGCCTGTAGTTCCAGCTACTTGGAAGGCTGAGCGGAAGGATCACCGGAACCCAGCAGATCGAGGCTGGGCTCCCGGTCACCGCACTCCAGTCTGGGTGACAGAGTAAGACTCCAACTCAAATAATAATAATAATAATCATATATAAATAAATAGATAAATAAATAAATAAATAAATAATTCACTGAAGCCAAACACAGCTTCTCACAGCCTCTCTGGCTGGTACACTGATGCTAATGGGTTCCTAG
The DNA here is from genome assembly GCA_963574415.1 of Tarsius wallacei. Taxonomy (NCBI): domain Eukaryota; kingdom Metazoa; phylum Chordata; class Mammalia; order Primates; family Tarsiidae; genus Tarsius; species Tarsius wallacei. The sequence goes on from CAUYQG010108881.1 coordinate 10,399, forward strand.
AACGCTTATCTAGCAGGAAAAGCCTGTACGACAAAGGACCCACCCTCAAGAAATTAATTCTGGCTTTTGGAGGATATATATATAAATCAGAAGATTTTTATTTAAAATGTAATAGAAAACCCATGTGTTTCTATAAAACAAGGACAGATCAACATTAGAAATGGGCTTAATGAGCTAAGAGATTATTGTAACCTACATCTTTAGATTGGAAATCTGTTGCTAAATAATAAAGGAAAATATAATGATAACATAGTTTGCTTTAAGCAATGCCTTTGCCTGAAAGCCCATAGCCCGTTCTAAGAAGTCAGTGGATGTCAGTTTTTTTATATACACAATGACTATAGAGGTATTTTTGTGTTTGAGGTACACGATGTCACAATCAACGTATTGCATCATAGCATTTCTGTAAATGAGCTCATTTTTCCCTGTGATCTCTCATCTATTGACATGAATAAATGGAAGAGGAGAGACAGGATGTCAAAGGGTGTTTTATCTGAGACCAATAAGTCAGATGCCCAACAATAGCAGCCGAGTCACATGCTGTCTGCGCTTGATCTAGTAATATGGTAGAAAAGTAGCCTGGGGTTATAGTCCTGGGCTTTCCGCTGAAAACTTGCAATAAGAGATGCTTGCTTCATTTCTCAGCAGCTATTTCATTAACTGAAAAATATCAAAAAAAATGAGAAACTTTAAAAAGGGAGAATGTTCACATTTTGCTAGAAGTTTCAAGTTAGAGTTGTCAACAAACAACTGTGGAATGTGGGCTTATATGCGGATGCCCGAAACATGTAAGAGACTATAGAATTCAGTGCTTAACAGGCAGCAGGAAAATGACCGCAGACCAAGTTGGGGGCAGGGAGAGTTGCTGAATTTCATCTACCAAAATCAGAAAAGTAAAGATCGGTGAGAATGAAATTCAAAAGATCTCCAGACTATGTGATGCCATGGGTCAAGAAATTTACAATTAACTCCCGTTTGAAGATGTGCACTTGAGAGCCACACACTGAGAATGGCTCACACTGGTCCACTGCAGTTTGTTGGACCCAAGTTCCCAAGATCTGGCTGCCTTTTGGTCAATTGCCCTGAATCACTCTCAGTGCAACAGCAAGCTTGAGACACTCAGCTCCCTTAAGTGGATATGAAAAGTTGCAATCCTAGAAGAGCTTAAGAAATAAGTGTATAGGTGATGAAGAAAGAAACTGTTAGCTGAGCATTTTGGGAGGCCAAGGTGGGAGGACTGCTTTAGCCCAGGAGTTCAAGACCAGGCTGGGCAACATAGCACGATCTCGTTTCTTAAAAAGAAATGTTTTAAATTAGTTAGGTGCCGGGCTCGGTGGCTCCGCCTGTAATCCCGCGCCTTTGGGAGGCTGAGGTGAGTGGATTGCCTGAGTCCGCGGGTTCGAGACCCGCCTGGGCAAGCGAGACCTCATCTCTACAATAAATCAAAAAATCAGTCGGGCGTGGTAGTGCGCGCCTGTAGTTCCAGTTACTTGGAAGGTTGAGGCGGAAGGATCGCCGGAGCCCAGCAGGTCGAGGCTGCGGTGGCCGGGAGCGGCCACTGCACTCCAGTCTGGACAACAGAGTGAGACTCCAACTCAAAATAAATAAATAAATAAATAAATAATAAATTAGTTAGGTATAGTGGTGCGTACCCGTAGTCTCAGCAATCTGGGAGACTGAGGCACAAGGAGCACCTGAGCCAAGGAGGTTGAGGCTGTGGTGAGCCGTGATAGTACCACTACACTCCAGACTGGGCAACAGAGTAAGATCCTGACTCAAAAAAAAAGAAAAGAAAGAAAAAGAAGTTTTATCCAAGCAGCCAACAGACACATGAAGAAGTGTTCAACCTCCCTAATCATCAGGGAGATGCAAATCAAAACATACGTGTGCAGGTATCTTTCCTATAGAGTGATTTGTGTTCTTCAGGGTATATTCCCAGTAGGGGGATTGCGGGGTCATACGGGAGGTTGGTGTTTAGAGCTTTTAGGAATCGCCACACTGCTTTCCACAGAGGTTGCATTAGCTTACACTCCCACCAACAGTGTAGGAGTGGAAACCACGCTATTCTTAAGAAAATAGAGAATCAGAGAAGGGAACCAGGGATAACCTTATAAGGAAAAATAAATAAAAACTTAGGCGACATCCAGGAAAGAGTGTGCACCCTAAAGTACTCAGCCAATGAGGAACCAGGGGAGAGATTTGCGCACTAGGGGACAAATTGCTTGCTGTAGCTGCCCCGGGACTGCCTGTCTACCAGACACCTGATCTTGTAAGACTGCTATTAAAGTCTCGCTTCTGCTATATCCCATGTCTCTGTGTCCATCCTTTGATTTTGGACGGGTGAGTTTGTTTTTCACAAGTACTCTAACCCCTGTGTTGTTCAAGGGTCAACTGTATATTTACTGTTTTATGTATGAGATATAAAATTAAAATTATTAGTGAGTATGCTAGTGATTTCCAGTTATAGGTCAAAACTGACTTTACTCACAAGGCCAAGACTTATTTTTAGCAGAGACAAAGCAAAGCTGACACCTCAGCTATTTATATTTTTAATTTTCTAATTTGGACTCAAATGTGCAGGTATTCCAGACTAGAATTTTTCCAGGGGCCAAAGACTTGAGTACTGCACAGAAACTGCACATCCAGTGAAAAGCTGTTCTCAACAAGGTCTTCATTTATTATGGCCCTTTCTTACCTCTGCCTATTTGGTCACATTCAATCACACTCCAAATCAACACTCTGTTTGTTTGGAACTTTCCACACATATTCAGAATGTAAAACAGACAAATCAAAAATGCACACTATACAAACATAATGTCTTTAATATTTAGGCCCAGAGAAACTCTTATTCCAGAGATGTGAAAGACATAGATCCTGGAAGAAGTGGAGTTTGTTTGATATGTCAGACTGTGGCAAGTTGTGAAAAGCCTACAGCAAACAGCTACAAGCAAAGCCCCATGGGAATCTGTGGGGCAAGGGTAATGTGCTTGATTCTGCATGGGAAGACTGGGTGAGGACATTGGAGCTGGAACATGAAGGCTCAGGAGGAAAGGTGAGCAGGTTTGAGACAAAGGAAACAGTATTAGTAAAAACGCAGAGGTTTCCCTAATTTGGTACAGTAACAAGAGCAGTGACACATTTCCCTTCTTTCAGATATTTTCTCCAGCAGTTAAAAGTAGCCTGTCCTGCAGAGAGAGGTGCCCCTTTCCTTCCGGCTTCCCGCTGATGTTCAGGATGAGCTGCTTTGTGCTGGGTACTGCAGAGAGTTCAGAAAAACATCCTTACTAGCTCCGATAGTGTGCAGTGGATACAGCCTTGACTTTTCTCATTGAATAGCACTAACTTTCTTTTTTTAAAAATTTACTTTAAACAATATTTTTTTCAAAACTATTAAATCCAAATCTTCTAACATTAGCCTTCTTCTTTAGTATCAACTTAGGCCCGAACAGATAAGCATTTTCAGAGACCTAGATCTTGTTTATGATATAGTTGGAGGAAGGTCTAAGATAAAGGCCAGTTTGGGCTGTGTGTGAACCAACAGTTTGCAGGTCCCCTTTCCAACATTTACAAGGACCACTGCCATTATTCTCACTGCAGGAGCTGCATATTCAGCATGATGGCTAAAAATTGCAGTGTGGCTTTCTACTCCCTTACTCATTCCTGAACCATTAGTATTAATTTTTATTGATTTTCAAAAATACATAGTAAGGCAAAATGCAATTTCAAAGAGATTCCACTGTGAGAAAGCTTTTACTAGGTCATAACCTCGTTAATTTATGTTCAGTTCTAATTCTTTATAATTTGACATAGCCCTACACTTGTGACCCAAGATTTTAGTCTGTCTTTACAGCCTGCTTGTAAGTTACTTCCCAAGAGTAAGCCAATGCATGAGGAAGGAAGACATCATTAACCCTTCAGGCTACTGAGACTTAAAGTGACTTTCTGCTTCAAAATCCAATGATGTGCTGGGCTGAAGTGTAAACAGTTCTTATTCTTATGCAACCCATTGTCAGTGTCAAAGAGCTACTGAAGTCAATGTTAAATTTCAGAAGTCCTCCAACTACTCAAATTTCATTTAGCCCTCCAACCACTCAATAACAACACTGAACACTATTGCTCCAGTTAGGGTGTAATGTATTGTTTCTTTGCTAACTTAAATTCTACATGTCCTTTACTTATTTTTAATCTAAAAGGGCTCTCGAGTATTGAAATTACAAATGTGTGTGGAATATCTGCTCAGAGCTCAAAACTAGGAACGCTGAGAGAAATAACACAGTTCTTGTCCAAGAGGAGCTCCATGATCTATTTGGACTGGTAAATGAAAGATGAAATTCTAGCCGGGCTCGGTGGCTAAGCCTGTAATCCCGCGTCTTTGGGAGGCTGAGGTGAGTGTGTTGCCTGAGCCCGCGGGTTCGAGACCCACCTGGGCAACTTGGCAAGACCTCATCTCTACAATAAATCAAAAAATTAGCTGGGCGTGGTAGCGCGCGCCTGTAGTTCCAGCTACTTGGAAGACTGAGATGGAAGGATCGCCGGAGCCCAGCAGGTCGAGGCTGCGGTGGCTGGGAGCGGCCACTGCACTCCAGTCTGGGAGACAGTGAGACTCCAGCTAAAAAAAAAAAAAAAAAAAAAAAGCACACTAAAATTTCTAGACTGTATTGAGATATTAATTTAGGGGGTTTTTACGTCTGTCAGATAAATAATGGCATTCATATGGAAATTTGAAACATGTTCCAAGAAGCTCAAAATGATTTTAAGAAATTAGATTTTCAAAAAAGGACACATCTCTACTTCTTTACCAGTAGTTTGTTCTTTCAAGGGAAGTCCAAGGGAAGAAGAAAATAATGTGTTTATAGATTAAGCTCCAAATGCAAAATTTCAAATGCAGAAATAAAAACATAATAAATTGCTGTTAATATTTTTTTGTTTTGTTTTGAGGGACAAAAGCCTGGCAGTCACGCCACTTTCAGAAATTTTTTTTCTGCTATTTGCTGGGTTTTAAGAGTGACTTGCGAAATACACATACACATATTCACCAGCATTTTAGAGAAAAGAAACATTAAAAATCATCTACTCCAGTTCTGTAATTTGTGCTAATAAATAAACTGAGAGCTAGAGAAGGAAAGTGACTATTTCAACTGCAAGTGACATACATTTCAAGTGGGCAATGAAGACTTCCTGAGTACACTGAAGGTGTCCTTGTATCTTCATGGGTTTTCATATTTCTTCCCTACCATCTTCTTTCCCTTTCTCCTATTGTTCCTCCTTATCTCCCTCCCTTCCTTTCCTTCCCGTCCTTCTCTTTCTCCCTTCCTTTCTTTCTAGAAGTTAATCATTTATTATGAAACTGTTCTTAGATTTTGTGGCTTCTTTGTGAGACGTTCTTCTCACATATATTTGTATGAGTATCAATCTGTCTTTATTTTGTTTCCAGAAATTCTCAAGAAGGCAACCAAACATATTTCTCAATAAGCTTTGTCTAGCTATTTCAGGAAAGTTTCCAGCTGCTTTGTGAGTGCATTAAGATGGGAATTTTCCAAGGGTCATGCTTTAATCATCATATCATTAAACAAAATACGCACAATATGACTCTGCAACATCCTCTACGTTGGATCTTTGAAAGACAAATGGGCCAAGCCACCTCCTTCTTCTATATTCTCTTCTAAATGGTCCATATCAACCACCAAATGTAAATGTCCATCATTCTCTGACTCCTTTTAACCGACTTGAGCCAATTACCAATCTCTGTGAAAAGCCACTCTTGCGAGCTCCCCAAGATTCTGATGTGAGGTGATACTCTTGGAAAAACCACATCTTTGCCTCTCATCTGGAGTTAGGCTATGAGATCTACCTCAAAGTGTTTCCCTCAAGCAGATTCAAAATAAGCTTTACAGATGATCTGATGTTGATCTTTGAACTTTAGCAATGAGGCTTCTGAAACCCAGAGGGCTGGTGGGTAGATGAGATGGGCGGATAATCTACAGCTCCTGGGCCTTCTAAACAGATAAAAATCAATTTGGCCAACATCATGAATGTGATTTTTTTCAGGAAGGGCATAATATATGCTTTTGCCAAAAGTCTCCTCTTGTGACCAGTGTGATTTTAATTACATATTTTGGCGTTGTTAAAAGCCCTGAAGCAGAAAATTCACTAAATTAAATACAAAAGCAAACAAACAGTACCTCAAAAAATGACTTTCAATGCTACAGAAAAAGCTAAGAGCATGGGAAACAAAAGATTTCTAAAGAACTTCAATATTGCCAAAAAATTTATTTCTCTTAAAGAACAAAAAAAAGAAATTCTAGAGACATTATTTAAAAGTGCGTTCATCAGATTGAAGAGACAACAAAAAGGGAAGAGTGAAAGAAAATTAAAAATATGTTGTTTATACTGATTTTGCCTCATTTTCTGACTCCCCTGTGTTAATCAACATAAATAAAGTGGTTAAATTTATTTTAAACACATGAACACATTCAATGACTCCTTGTCTACCAGCAAACCTCTCTATATATTTATAAATGTCACATGTAACTGTGCACATTTTACTTAAGGTCATTATCGTGCATAGTGTACAAATTTTATAGCACTGTAATAAAGACTTTATATAGCAAGTATCTTTATATATGTGCACATCACTTTTTATGATATGATGACTGTCTGTACTGTGTTAAAATGTTAAACATGCATTACTTCCTAGTGCCTGTGGGATGAGGTCCCCACTCCACACATCCCAAGTAATGGCAAGCCGGCTCACTTCCAACACAGTTTCAGCCCCACAAATGCACTTCCTTCAGTAATGTTCACTGAGGTCTGCTAGAGTTGTTTTGAGTCTCTGTGCCTTCCACATACAATTTCCTCTGCTTGGAATTTTTTTCTCCATTTTTGCATTCTCTGGGCTCCCCTTTATCTGTCAGGACTCAGGCAGGTACTCACTTCTTTGCAAAGACCTCTGGGAAATTCCTACATGTACCCTACTCTCTCCAGTAAGTCTTCTCACATTCTTGATCCTGAAGTACATCCTATGTGTCTCTCTCAGTGTTGAAAACCATGATTTGCAATTAATTGTGGATTTTCAATCACTAAGTAGTATATGATTTTACTTTTGTATCCGTAACCACCAAGACTGTATTTGACACATAGTGAGCATGCAATAAAAATTTGTGGATGAATAATTGAAAAACAAACAAACAAACAAGAAATGAAGAGAGAAGGAGAAGAAGAGAAGAAAAAAAAGAGGGCAGGAAAGAGAAAAGAAGGAAGGAGAAAGAAAGAAGAAAAATGAGGAAGGAAGGAAAGAAAGGAAGAAGGTAGAAGGAGAAAAGGATGAGTGGAAGGAAGAAAAAAGGTGGGAGTAAGAAAAAAGGAAGAAAAGAAGGAAGTGAATAATAGGAGAAATGGAGTGAGAAGGAAGGAGTAAGAGAGAGGGAGAAAGAAAGAAAGGAAAAAAGGAAGGAAAAGAGATGAAAAGAAGGAAAGAAGAAGAAAGAAAAGAAAAAGAGAAGGGAGAGGATATGACAGAAAAAAGGAAGAAGGGAAAAAAGAGAGGAAAGGAGAAAGAAAGAATGAAAGAAAGAAAAATAAAGACAGACAGAAAGACTGGAAGAAAAAAAGGAAAGTAGGTGGGAAAGAGTAAAAAAGAAGGAAGGGAAGGAGGAGAGGAATAAAAGATAAAAAGAAGGAAGAAAACAAGGAAAGATTGATGAAGGGAAAGAGAAAGGGAGGAAGGAAGAAAAAGGAGGAAAGAATGAGAAAGGAAAGAGAGATAAAAGGAAGGAGGAAAGACAGAAGAAAGGAAACAGGAGCTCAGTTCGTCTTCTGTGTTTGCCACCATAACCTTTAGCGACAACAAATGCAGAAACACGGCAGAGGCTTCAGAAAGCCCATGGCAAATGGAGAGCAGGGCCAGCACTACACAGGAGGCTGTGAGGCATGCCCAGGGCTTGTGAGCAAATGCAGCTGTGGATGCCAAGAGCAGAGTGACAGTCTTGGACCTGCTTTTAAAACAGAACAGGTCTTTCTATCAAATCTTCAGGAATATGATTATTTAACACTTCTAGTTTTAACTAGATTTCTGCATGCTAGCCTCCCTTTGTTAAAGGCCTTTTTTCAGGAATGTGCGCTATTAAAATAAAGGGGATAAAGTTCAATCTGAAACATTTTCCAAGGTTAAAAATTACATTAGGACAAATGAGATCCCCTCACGGAACGAGTAACCAAATCTGAGAGGTGTGTGTTATCTCCATGGAGAAAATTTGAGTTTAAGTGAAACCAGAGGGGGGGGTCATTCTGCGCCTGACCCCAGATGCCTCCACCAGACTGACTCCAATTCCAAATCCGTCGGCAACGACTAGAGCTCTGTACAGAAGGGCTTTGTGGCCGTCCTGGGTATTTATTTCAAGCTAATTTTTTATCTGGAGTCAGAGAAAACATTTAAGACCCAATGCGGTGAACTACAGAAAGAAGGTAAACTCCAAAAGGAAGGTATGTCCAAGATTGTTAATTTGTGAAACTCTGTCTATCCAAAGAAAGTAAAGAGATCTCATTACTCTTCAGCTTTGCCAGAAAAAGGGTCTAACAGATGCACCTCTCACAGAGGAAGTGGTGCAAATTAACATTAACAAGCCCAACAACTCAGAAATCCATTTTAAATTCTGAGCACTCAGATCTTAGTATTATACGTAACGTCATCTGAGGAGAAAATGTGTCTTCCAATGAGAAATGAAAGGCTCTGTGTGCCCATTTCAGTTATCTTAACTGTTTTTTAGAGGATAGAGTGTTTCCTTTTTAAAACTAATAAGTTACTATATTTATATAAAGACCTCTTGTCTTAATAATTTAGATTTTTTTTAAAGAATGTTTTGTAGATCATTAGTTTCTAAGATGCTAGTAGTTATTACTTTAAAAAAGTTGTTCTGTGTCTCAATATATTCAGGAAATGTGGACTAAACAAATTTCAATACACTCGAGGCCTCTTTAACTCTCAAAAGTATCAGTACGTAATGCCAGTCTCTGCAAGAGAAATTATGACTTCCAATCTTTCGTTCTGCTTTTCAATTTTGATCATAAAATCCTTCCTAGCAGGAAAAATTTGGGGAAATACTGATTTAGCATCTTAGAATATTAATACTAATACTGAATGATAAATCTGGAATAATTTAATGCAATTGTTTTCTGAACCTGTGTTCTCATTAGAATTGTGAAGGACCCTGAAAGGGAGAAATTTGGGGTCTGAGTCTTGAAATTACTCTTTAGGAGTTCTAAGATGGGACACAGAAATCGAAAGTTTTGGAACATTCTCTGGCAATTCAGAAAGATATGACATTTTGTGGAAACTACCATTGGTGCTGTGACCTTTTATTTCACATACAAAGAAAATAAATTCTCGCCGGGCTCGGTGGCTCAGTCTGTAATCCCGCGCCTTTGGGAGACTGAGGTGAGTAGATTTTGTGAGCCCGCAGGTTCGAGACCCACCTGGGCAACTTGGTGAGACCTCATCTCTACAACAAATCAAAAATTAGCCGGGCGTGGTAGCACACACCTGTGGTTCCAGCTACTCGGAAGGCTGAGGCGGAAGGATCGCCGGAGGCCAGCTGGTCGAGGCTGCGGTAGCCGGGACGGCCACTGCACTCCAGTCTGGGCGACAGAGTGAGACTCCAACTCCAAAAAATAAATAAATAAATAAATAAATAAATAAATAAATAAATAAATAAATAAATAAATAAATAAATAAATTCTCACTATGATATTAAACCATGGGCCTCTTGTATCTAACATACCTCAGTTCTATTATAGAATTCCTTATTAAAGTTTATGCTCTGCTCCCATTTTCCTGTGATTCTCATACCCAAGTTGAAGCGCTGTCTGATTGATTAGGCAACCTGTAAAACTCTGATCTAGCAGTCACACAGACAAATACCTATTTTAAAAGTCCCACATACAGGGTTCTAGTCTTGGTTTTATCATTGATGAGTAATTTGATTTAGGAAACTTTCTTCTTTCTCCAGGTTTTCTTCATGTTCCAGATGAGAAGAGTTTAAACAAAATGTGTTCTTAGGTCAATAATGCCTAAGGACAATTCTGTTCTGATTAAATTAAGACAAAGTTGCAGGATATTATTGTGTCACATTGTAAATTCAATTCAAATACACATGTATTGCTGACAAACTCTTTTCAAATTACAAACTTGAGCGCAAAGTAGACTGGATATATAATTCCTTGAGCTAAAAAGGGAAAAGTCCTTCACATGTCTGACCACACTCCATGCTTGACACCACTAGAGAGAGTGACTCATGCATACCCCTTGCTACAATTCACTGACCTGAGCGAGTATGGGATCAAAAGTCAGACTCATAACAGGAAGTGCTTTTAAAATTATAGCTCCCTCCCTGAACCTGGCCTTCCTGCTATCTGTTCTTTTTGATGGAACATAATTGAACCAGCTCTGGTTACAGGGACAGAGGCTTGGAAAGCCAAATGGCCAGAATGAAGGTGACCCTGCTTAAGCATCAATCAAAGAATAGGGTTTCTTTGGGCATGCACGCTTTGAGTGGTGGGGGCTGGGTTAAGTTCCCAAGTTTATGACTGTGTATCATTTTCAGCTTCAGTGCCTAGTGCTGACATGAGTTTCTCTGGGTGGTTTTTCTCTGGTGAGTGCCTTATTGTTCATCTTGTCCTTCTCCCTGAACTTTTTAAACTTTCTCCTCAGAAAAGTTCTGATGTACTCCAGGCAGCTAACTTTTGGGTTTTAGGCAGCCTCTGTCTGCAGAGTAGGACCAAGAGAATACAATGGGAGGGCCTGGCAGGGGAGTCAATCTTCAGGGTACTCCCTGACTGTAAGGTTTCTGTAGGCTGAAAAGGCCTCTAAAATGATTTTGTGCCTAATTTTTACTTTCAGTGAATTTCTAGGAAGCAAAGTTTAAGTAGATTTTAAAAAATAACTGAATATGTAATACATTAGAGAAGCACTCTATCTTAAAATTTTATATATACTATATTTAATACATGTAAAATATATATTTGTGCATTTTATATGTACATTTTATTTACATATAACTCATATATAAATAAATATATATAGAATATATACATATTTAATAAATATATATTTAAATCATAACAAATTATTAGAGAAGGCTGTAACCTAGAAAAGAATGTTTTCTGTAATGAGCAGTCATCCATTAGTCTCATTTTCTGACTGTCTCCCTCTAGAACTTTAGTTCTAAGTTAACTCATAAGGACACCAGGGAATATGGAGGAGTCCTGCTCACTAAACTTGCTTTCCCGTCTGTGTCCAGGACACAAGCCTCCTACTCCATCTCCCTGGGCTGTTGCACCTCCACTCCTCTTTCACGTTCTAGTCAAGTACCATCTCTAATCTTCCTAGGCAGAGTTAGGTCCACTTTTCCACAGGCATCTCCAGCAGGGTTGAGTGTCATAACTCTTCTTTAGATCAGACTCTTTTAATGTTAAGAACCATGAGTTTTCATCTGGGTTTTTATCTTCCCATATGAACCTGGGTTCCCACCCTATTCAATAGCTACTTATAGATGAAAATAAGATTTAATATGTCAAGCCGTGTTCTCATTCACTTCTTCAGTAATTGTCAAATATCTTCTCTGTGCCTGGCACTGTCCTGCATGTTAGCGTTTGAGGGCTGAAGATCAAAATGCACCTGCTCTCATGGGGTTTGCATTTCAGTTGAAGAAAAAATAACAATATGAATATAAATAAAGAAATAATTTAAGATCACATGAACCACTATAAAGAAAATATAATAGGTAATTGGTTTAAGAGTGTATTGAGAGGTGGGTAGTGGCTAATGTCAGGGATGGCCTCTTCGAGGGCATAAGGATTAAGACCAAAAAAAGATGTTTGTGAGATCAGGATCAGGGAAAATGAACAGTGTAAAAATTAAAATAGAAGCCATACACGGTGATGTGTGCCTATAGTCCCAGCTACTTGAGAGGTTGAGGTGAGAAGATCACTTGAACCTAGGAGTTTGAGGTCCTCCTGGGCAATATGACAAGACCCCACCCCTTAAAAAAAATCCTCCTGGAAATACCCTTGGCAAAGTCTAGGCTTGATCACAGCATTGGTAGCTGAGCTGAATGTGGAAGAAACATCATTGCAGAGGAGATAGTAACAGACTGAAGCACTAAAGAATGCAATAGATCATTCATGTTAGTATTTAAATCACCTGGAAAGATGCCAGAAGATATGGTGCAGAGGAAAATAGGAGCCCCGGTTAATGGGTGAGCAGGAATGAGTGGGAGTTTGATAGATGATAGCAACAAGAAAGGGTGAAGGTTGATGACTTGTGTTCAATGGAGATTGGATTTTTAAAGAGGAATAAATTGCTTTATTTTAAAACATAAGGTTTTTGTAGTACAGTGTCCAACAGTATTTGCTAGTCTGTAAAGAAAACAGTGTCCCTTCCTACTTCTTTTTGTGTCTTGAAGAGAGGTTGATAAAGGCTGCTAAGCTTCCCTGAATCTTGACTCCTTCTCCAGGTGGGCCAAAGTGGTAAGGCCATCTCCGTTAACCAAAGACTCTCAAACCTTTCATTATTATAGTCTTCCTGTAAGAGCATGGAACATTATATACAGCCATGGATTTATGCCCTCAACCACTATTAGGCACTGCATCTACCACAATGGGAAAAAAATAAGACAAGTTCACCTTATGCTCCAGAAGCATCCATACAGGTAGGACATATGCCATGACTGAGGCCATTGGTCTGTACTATAGGAACACATAGAGAGTCACTTGCTATACTTGGGACTCTCTAGAAGGACTAGCTATAATTTATGCTTAGTTTAAAGGAGGAGTACACATTTTCTAGGTGGAAAAGAGAAGGAAGGAAATTCTAGGCAGAGAGTATGGCACATGTTCTGTGAAGGGTGGGAGTTCGGTATGACTGAAGCCCAATGTACCCTTATGTGGGACATGGAAAGGGTTAGGATGAAGGCAGAGGAGACATTTCCTAACATAGCAGTTTTAGACTAAACTCTGGTCCTAGGAAAAATGCGTGTCCAATCAAATTGTGTCTAGTCTCACTCTCAGCTCCTTGGAACTCTGCTGTCTGTGTGTGAAAATTGGCAATCAGCTAAATCTTAAGCAGCAGTTTTACAACCAGTGATATCAGATGCTATGTGTGAATAATGGAGGAATACTTAGGTGTTCTCATCACAAAGGAAGGAGGCATGCCCATTTCTTCTATATATAAAATCAGAATATGTGCACCCACATGGGACTATTACGTACATTCCCATCTTCTCTCCTGACTTCTAGATCTTCTGGACTAGAATCACTAAGAATGATATTTCTAATCCTTATGATATATAATATATATATATGATATATAATAGCTTATATCATAAGCTTGTATAATAGCTTATATGTAATAACTGCTTTGCAAAGTAGCTATTATATCTTCAACTAAGCTCTAGACTGAGGGCACTACCAAAGGTTGTGTTAAGGTCTCCATTGTAGTAATATTAGAAATATGCTAGTATCAATGTTTGTGTAGCATGTCATATCTTATCAAACACTTTCACAAACATCACCACATTTACGTTGAGCTAGGGTGTACAAGCATTATTAACTTCAATTTAGAAGTGGACTCAGAAGCTTAGAGAGGTCACACAGTTACAGAATGTCTAAAAATTTGGCTACTGATTTTTATCTTCGTGATTTTCAGTTCTTTGTTCTAGAAGTCAGAATTTAAAAGAAAACTGCATAAAACAGGTATCTGTTCCCTATATATGTAGTCAGATTGCTATAGTTTCACTCAAAGAAATCATCTTTTTTCTGGATAGCTATGGTTTTTTTAAGAGTAATAATGATCAACTCATTAACTATGGATGCCTTAAAGCACTTTGATAAGACTCATATACAGATTACTATTGGTTAATGAATATTTATTTTAAAGAACTAGTCATTCATATTTTCAGATTACAATAACTCTTCTGCTTAATCTTCCTAAAGTAGATATTGTATTATTATCAAGTGACTTCATGGAACAGAGTAACACAAAAGCAATTTCATGGATTCACAAAGCAAATTTGAATGTTAACAGCTAGGTATTTCATGTATTGATTCAACATAAACTAACTGTAAAGTTTAGAGTCTAAATCAAATTGAATTTTCCTAAGGTTTAAGGTAGTGATTACAGCTCTACTGTGCCATAAAAAAATAAAAATAACACCTTATATATTCATAAGATCTTGGCTGTGCTCACTCCCAAAGTTTCTTATAACTGTCTGTCTTCTTAACCAGAGCCATTCAGTCTCTAGATTGCACATTTAGTGTTCAAGTGTCTGGAGCAACTGTGCCACAGAATTCTAAGAAATAACCCAGATCTTCATTCAGCAAGAATATAATGCCTATCTACTATGATTCTGGTCATGTGAAAGATTTTAGAGCTAAAATGCTATTTGCCATGTTTTCGAGAAGTCAGAGCCTAGCGAGTGATATGAAGAAATAAACCAAGACTCCAATATAGGTGATGGGTGCTGTGGTTTAGGGGAAAAAGAGATGGGTTCTGAAGAGATACACATGGAGAAGACACTTCCTCAAGATGCTTGGGATTGCTAACAAAAAAGTAAATATTTATGTATATATTTTTTTAACCCACATTTTCTGGAATTACACCAGAGGGGGGAAAATATGCCCTCCATAGTAGCAGCTGTTACAAAAAGCAAATTCATGGCTCAACCCTCAACAAAACTTCTGACAACACATCTCAAACTCCTCTATTCTTATTCAAAATGTATTGGAGTTATGTCATGCATGTCCACAAACAGCATTGCCACATTTTTCCTATAGGTTACTGTTAAAGAATTTTGGTCTGGCCAGCTCTCCCCACAGCCAGTTACTGTTCCACACCCAGTATTATCAGCATGATTCATCAGGTCCTAGGTGGTCCCTTAAAGTTGCCCCCAGAACACTAACAGTGATAATGCAATAGTCACCACTTTGCAGAAGAGGATCAAGCATTCTAGGAGTTCTGGACTCCATGTATATACCTGTTCACTGCCACTATGATTCTAGTACATTCGAACCCTATTCAATTTATGCCTGTGTTCTGTTACTGAATCTTAGAAAAACCTCTGGATAGATTGTTTTCAAGTTTGGAGAATATATTAGGTCTAATATTATGTAAAATATAAACTCTATGTATTTAGTAAATTCATTTAGGGAAATCCCTGGGTGGGGGTATTAATGACATATGACAGAGATGAGCAGTTGTTCAGAGAAGTTACAATGAAAATACACTGAGCCATCCTTTGAACTGCTCCAGACAGAAAAACACTAGCATGCGTTCAAACATAAGCTCTGAAACAGAAATCAAGAGGGCTGATGGGCGAGTATACAGAGGATTTTTAGTCAAGCTGGTTTTCACAGGAAAAATCTAGAAATGTTACTGGGTTATTTGTGGTAAGCTTTTATTTATTAATGGTTTAAAAATGATGCCAAGGAATTTACAGCTGGTGCAGTGAAGAAATTTAGGTCATTATACATATCCCATAGCCTAGAATACTTACCTACCAGGCATCCACCAATGAGAATTATCTTGAAATCAAGACTCTATTTCATATGTGCCAAAAGCTTACTTGAGAGTAACAATATCTAGGGAAAATTATGAGAAAGACATGCATTCAATCTATTAATCTATACACTCTATTTCATTAATTCAATTCTTTATTCAACATATATTTATTTAGTCTCTACGTTATACAAGGCATGGTTCCAGAATTTTCGGACCCAGCAATAAAATGCTAGACTACATTTCTTTGTTTAAGAAATATATATTTTCACTGGGAAAAAGAAATATTAAATAGGCAAAAAAATAAATGAAGACTTCAAATATCAACAAATGTTATGAGGAAAATTAAATTGGAATGGACATAGACTGAGGAAGTAAGGAGGAAGGGCATCATCCGGAAAAGACCTCGGAGAGATAATCTTCATGGTGAGAACTGAACGCTAAACAAGCAAACAAGTGAAGATCTGAAGCAAAATGAGTGTAAGCAGAGGAAACAGCAAGTGAAAAGGCAGCAAAGAAAAAAATGGCAATGAACCTAGTGTTTGATTAGTGTGAGCAAAGTACGGCAGCAGATGGGTCAGTACTAGGAAAAGATGATAGCCAGGTGGGCTGGGGAAGGTCTTGCAAAGCCTTATTGGACCTGGAATGCACATTGGAAGTCTCAGTTCTCTTGTAGGAAAAGTAGACTGTGGTGACATAAGAACACAAGCAGCAACACAATAGAGTGAGATAACCTGTTATCTGTAAGAACACAGACCAGTATCTTGGTGCCCACTTTCATAGGATTTTAACAAGTAAGACTTTGTCACAATGTCATTGGTTTTCACTGGGAAACAACACTATGAAATGCATTGTTGCATTTATTTTAAACAAATGGAGATGAAAGGTAGCTATAATGTGCATTATTCACCATATTGCGTAGTGTCTTCCTCAAAAGAAAAAAAATGAACAAATTGTTATAAAAAAGTAACTGAAGCAACTGACTTTTTTGTCTCCTAATGTCTAAAGAAATGTACTTTATTAAATGTCCCTTTTGCTTATTTTACAACTTCTACTTAGCTTGAATTATTTCCAATGACTTAAAAAACCTATTGGAGTAGAGCATGCATAGAGAAATTTTCATGTAGCAGTGGTATAGAGGTTGGCAAATTTTCACAAACAGCACACCTGAATAACTAGTACTCAGATCATGGAACAAAGCCCCCAAAACTCTCCTGGTGCTATGTTCCAACTTACCCATGTTTATCTCACTGTAAATTAAACATTTAAAGTTTTCTTCCATATGTTGTCTGCTAAAAAATTTAGCACCATATTGGTGTCCATTGTTAGCAAATATCACAACTCACAGCAGGCTTTTATGGACAAATCTCTCATTTCTGGTTTCAGTTTTATCTCTCCTTGTGACCTTTGCCTTCACTTCATTCGTAGCCTTTGATTTATCTTGTTTCTCTTAATATCATTGAATATATCTTTGTAAGCCATGTAAAATGTTTCTGGGACAAAGTGATGTCATAGTATTAGTACATAGAGATGAAATCTATCCATTTGTAAATATCATGTCAGTCATTTGATGAGGTTTAGTCTAAGCAGTCTAGATCCTAATCCATAAACTAGAATTCACTTGAGTGCAGCAAGAAAGCTAAAGAGACTCTTTGTACAGATACTCATGATGACAACACACAGCTCAGAACACCTGCCTAAATTATTGACCCCAATAGGTCAGGTGTCATGAGCCTTGGTGTCATTTCACATAGAGGATGCCACACACACTACCACATTATTCCAGTGCCCAGGGGCCCGATTATTAAGGGGGATCTAAGACATACACTTTGCTTTTTAGAACTCAGGCAGAGAGGTATGAGGGAAGCCTACAATCTGTGGCCAGCTGACTGAACAGGGGAGAGGCAGCTTTAGCAACTCCCGCAGCCTCTCAAAAGTCTTAAGTGCTCTCTTCCGTCGTCCTCCATTATCATCTCTGTCTAGTTCCTTCTTATACATCTGATTCCATCATTTAAAAAGTACACTGATCCTGAGTTGTAAATGTATTCAATAATTTACTATATTGCAAATTTCAAAAAGTTTATTAATTTTTAAAATCAACTTTTTTACTTTTTACTTCAGAATAGTTTTAAATTTTTGAAAAAGAATCACAAAAAGAATACACTCTTCCCATAAGCCAGCCCAGTTTTCCCTATTTTTAACATTGTATATTAGCATGAACCTGTACTGATAAACAGTTAGTGAAGAAAGCCTCTAGTCAGGCTTGGTGGCTCAGCCTGTAACCTCGCACCTTGGGAGGCTGAGGTGAGTGGAATGCCTGAGCCTGCGGGTTCGAGACCTGCCTGGGCAACTTGGTGAGACCTCATCTCTACAATAAATCACAAAATTAGCCAGGCGTGGTAGCGCGCGCCTATAGTTCCAGCTACTTGGAAGGCTGAGGTGGAAGGATAGCCGGAGCCCAGCAGGTCAAGGCTGCGGTGGCCAGGAGTGGCTACTGCACTCCAGTCTGGGCGACAGAGCGAGACTCCAACTCAAAAAAAAAAAGTCTTGGTTTTGCTCTGATTTATTTAACTTTTTACCAAATGCTCTCTTCATGTTTTAAGAATAACACATTACACTATTTGATTGTCTTGTCTCCTTAGGTTTCTCTTGGCCATCATTGTTTTTCTCTGGTTTTTGAAGACCTTCATAATTTTGAATACTAATAAAGGTATTTTATAGAATGTCTCTCAATTTGGATTTTTTTCTTTTCTTTTTATTTTATTTTAAAGATTTGGGATACAATTCAGGGTTAGGTATATAAATATTCATTAACCCTTGTTAATGAGGTGTGCTCCCCCCTTCCCCAGGGCAGATTCCCACTGCTGCCAATCTGGCTTCCCAGCTCCCCTCTCAGCAGTTTCCCGCTACTGTCAATCATTCTCTTATGGTGTTACAATAATTGTTCAAGTGAGAATATGTGATACTCAGTTCTTTGTTTCTGTGAAAGATCACTCAGTATTATAGACTCTAAGTCCATCCAGGTTGTTGTGAAGTTCATGATTTTGTTCTTCTTTATGACTGTGTAATATTCCATCATGTATATGTACCACATTCTTTTAATGGTCAACACGGTTGGTTTCATGTTCTTGCTACTGTAAACAATGCTGCGATAAACAAACTTGTGTAGGTATCTTTTTTTTTCTTTTTTCTTTTTTTTTTGAGTTGGAGTCTCACTCTGTCGCCCAGACTGGAGTGCAGTGGGCGCACCTGGCCACCGCAGCCTCGACCTGCTGGGTTCCGGCGATCCTTCCGCCTCAGCCTTCCAAGTAGCTGGAACTACAGGCGCGCACTACTACGCCCGGCTAATTTTGTGATTTATTGTAGAGATGAGGTCTCGCCAAGTTGCCCAGGTGGGTCTCGAACCTGCAGGCTCAGGCAATCCACTCACCTCAGCCTCCCAAGGCGCGGGATTACAGGCTGAGCCACCGAGCCCGGCTTAGGTATCTTTTTTATAGAGTGGTTTGAGTTCTTCCAGGTATATTCCCAGTTGGGGGAATGTGGGGTCACATGGAAGGTTGATTTTTAGATCTTTTAGGAATTGCCACACTGTTTTCGACAGAGGCTGTACTAGTTTATACTCCCACCAACAGTGTAAAAGTGTTCTCTTTTCGCATCATCCTCACCAGTATCTGTTGTTTTTTGAGTTGCTAATGATAGTCATCCTGACTTGAGTTAGGTGGTATCTCAGTGTAGTTTTAATTTGCATTTCTTTGATGACTAGTGAGGCTGAGCATTTTTTCATGTATCTGTTGGATTTTCTAATGTTTTACATAGTTTGAAGGAGAAAGACCACAAAGATCAAGTGTCATTCTCATCACATCATATAAAGAATGTATACTATCAACATGACTTATTACTGTTGATGCTGACTTTAACTGCCTGGTTGAGGCAGTGTTTGTCAGGTTTCTCCAGGGAAAAAGTTACTTTTTTTCCTCCTTTTCATACTGTAATCTTGGAAAGCAAGTGCATATGTGTAGCCCATACTCACACTTAAACCATGGAGAGTTATGCTCCAGTCCACTGAGGACAGCGTATCTACATAAATTATTTGGAATTTTTCTGCAAAGGATATTTGTCTATGCTTTTCCATTTATGTATTCAGCAATTTATTTATAGCAGTGTGGACTCAAGGATATTCATTTTCTAATGTGAGTTGTAATACAGCACTACTTGATTTATTTTGTTGCTTAATTCGTACCGGCTTTGACCACTGGAAACTCTTTCACTTGACACCTGTGTCCATCATTGTGTTTTGATTTACTTTTGTTTTTTGTTTCTTCACACACACACACACACACACACCTTTCTGGTGCTACAAGATACAGTGGGGTCATCTTGTAAAATTTCTGCCCTAGTTTTAGAACAAGCCATCTCTTCAAGGAAACCTGATTCTTCTTATTGAGACATGGTATTAGAAACCAAGATCTAGGCATTAGGTGAGCTCAGTACTACAGGAGTGTCATTGTTTTTAGGTCCTCTCAGCTGGTAGAGCAAGGAAATATATATGTGTATACTAATCTGTGTGTATATACATATCTGTAAATATTTGTAACCATCTCTCTATATACTAACCTAATCACAAGTTTATTTGATGTCTTCAACTCTAGTCCATTGCCACATGGATTATTCTAGCCTTCTGTTTTTGCCTATATTAAAATTTCCCACTCCAACAGTGAGGAACTCTACTCTATCATTCTCCATCTTCTTACTTAAGCTTTCAACTCCAGTATATATAGAGAACAGTTTCAGCATTGTAAATTCTGGTGAGCTGGGTGTGATGGTTCATACCTGTAATCCCAGCACTTTGGGAGGCTGAGGTGGGAGGATTGCTTGAGCTCAGGGGTTAGAGACCAACCTGGGCAACATAGTAAGAACTCATCTCCTGCCCATGAAAAGCAACTCTATAAACTAGAGTGCAGTGCTTATATACAGTTTTTTACAGACTAAAGGTAAAAGTCCAGTACTTATATACATTTTCTTTTGCCCTTATTCTTGCAGACTAAATGTGCATATACTTCTAAATTTATACTTAATTTTTATAAGGAATAATGTCTCAAATTATTTTATGCAAACAATTATCAAATGTAGGCATCCACAAGTATCTTTGCTCTGTTTTTTAATGTGTATTAAAACATTTAAAAAAATATCCTATATGTGGCTGATTCACTTACCATTTTAAATAGTCAAGAAGCCCAAGGCTAAATATTATTATTTACTATTATATAATATGATAGTGGTACATGAAAAACATAAGTTAAGTACAGCTAGTATAAAGCTCATAAACTGAAATCAGCTCTATCATCTTCTAAAAATGGGACTTTGAACGTGTAGCTTGATCTATCAGGGACTCGGCTTTCTTAACTATAAACAAGGGTTTATTGACAGGATTAAATAAATATCCATGCGTCTTAGCCCACTCAGGCTGCTATATCCAAATACCATGGAATCGGTATCTTATAAACAACAGAAATTTATTTCTCACACTTCTGGAAGCTAGAAAGTCCAAGACTGGTTGGTGTACCAGCAGATTCAGTCTGATGAGGGCCCACATTCTCCGGCTGTGTCCTCATTTGGTGGAAAGAGCAGAACTCCCTTGAGCCTCATTTATACAGGAACAAATCCTGTATCATGAGAGCTCCAATCTAGTAGTAACCTCTCAGAGGTCCCTCCTCTTAGTACATTGTGGGTTAGATTTCAACATATGAGCTGGGGGTCTGAGGGGGGCACAGACATTCAGACCATAACATCATATAAGATTCTTAGGTTAGAAACTGGACACTCAATAATAAATGCTTATTTTCATTTTTTCTTGTTTTTTAAAAAATATTTCTTTCATTTTCTCTAGTTTCTTAATTGAGGTTAACTCATGGTCAGAACAAACAACCCAACCAATTAATTTCGGGCTACAGTGAAATCTCACTCCTGAATAACCTTGGATTGGCGTCTTTCATTAGAATCCTTGCAAAGTGCTAGCAATTTATTTTTCACAAAAGAAAGGTTTGATTTTAAACTGGCACAGGAATCCAAGCTGAAATCCTCAATGCACACAAGAGGGATATTGCCTATGGAGAGCTCATGCTTTAAATCGCTGTACTGCAAACTAACACCCCATTTAACAAACGGAGCAGAAAAGCTGCTCTGAGCCACAGAGGCGGTGGCTGACTGTGCTTCTAGGCAAGCTGGAGCAGTCCCAGATTCAGTTAAACAGACCTCAAAAATATCAACTCCCTATGTATCCACAAGTGGAGTTTCTTATCAAAGTCATCCACTACTCAAAGACTTAATTTATTTTTCTAACCCGGCAAGACAATGGCTCCTTTGTACAGTATCTGAATATTGTAAGCTTAATAAAGGCAAGTGAAATCTTATCATCAAGTGTGACAGAGAGCATGGGCTTTAAGTGTTTGAGCAGAAATGATCTCTGTTTCACAATATCACAGGACAGTGGATAGAAAGATGAACTGTCAATACTGCACCTGGAATGGAGTTCAGTAATCCTAGCCTCTAGCACAGAAGGAGCAGCATGGAAAAAAGAGAATGATTTCTCAATTGTTGCTGACTGAGGTTCCTGACAATGTTGGGATATTGTTCACTAGACAGACACTCTGGGCATGTGAGCTCAGTTCTTGTCTGAGCCCTCACACAACGAGGCTCAACTCCAACTTTTTGTAAATGTTGAAACCAACTTCCCAACAATGTCCTGTATTGTTTCTTTTTGCATGAAATCACTCTCTTTGGTATCAATAGGCTGAACTTGATATATGTTGTGTGAGGCTCTGATGACACTTATACCCCTACAAACACTAGGTCTGCAGGATGTGATTTTATAAAAGATAAATGAGTTAGAAAATGATTGCAGTCAATGCCTACACCATCCTTGCAGACAGCACTTTGAAACTGAGGCAAACTCAGGCATCTGCGGTCTCCATCCCTCGTACTCTCTCTATGGCTGGTTGTGTTTCTGCCCCAAAGCTCGGTCTTGAACACTAAGGTCTGATCAGTTCTTAGGTTATGATTGCTGCTGGATATGTACCTTAATCCTTGGACTTTGATTCCTCCATGTGCTCCAACCTCTAACACTGTCACAGCAATTCTCTAGGAATCATCAGTTTCTTTCTTTTTATGGAGACTAGATCTTTTCTTTTTTTTTTTTTTTAAATTTTTTGCCTGGCATTTCCTTCATCAGACTCAAGTTGATTTCCCTGGTCTAATGTAAAGTATTTTCTCAATGACCCCTAATCTCACTTGGCTTCAATATAAGATATGTGAATTTTGTAACTTTACTGATCAGAAATGTCAATGATACATTATCAGACCACAATAATATTGCAAAGAGGAAAATGAAAAAAGAGAGAAACCATTCTTAGGTATTTTTATATGTGGTTCTTTTTTCTTTAGTCTTGTAGACTAAATGTGAAAATCCACTCATTTCTAAATTTATACTAATTAATTTTATAAAAATAATAACACCATCAAAATATTTTATTTATACCATTACCATTTTATAATATGATATTGGGGCATAAATGACATACAATTGAACAGAGCTAGTAGAAAGTGCATAGACTTTGAAGTCAGCTCTATCACCTTCCAGGAATGTGACTTTGGGCATGTAACTTGATCTGTTAGAGACTCAATTCATCAACTATAACAGAGGGTTCATTGAGAGGATTAAATATCCACGTATCTTAATTTTTTCAGGCTGCTATACTAAAATACCATTGATTGGGTAGCTTATAGACAACAAATATTTATCTCTCACAGTTGGAAGCTAGAAAGTTCAAGAACAAGGTGCCAGTAGATTTGGTGTCTGGTAAGGGATCATTTCCTCATAGCTGGCACCTTCTGACTGTGTCTCCACATGGTTAAAAGGGCAAAGATATTTTTAGAAAATCATTCTTTTTTTGTGGGTGTGG
>CAUYQG010108882.1:0-19233 GCA_963574415.1 Tarsius wallacei
GATCAGAGACCTAAATGTAAAACCTCAAACCATAAGAACCTTAGAAAATGCAGGATACACCCTTATGAAAATTGGAACTGGCACCCAATTCCTTAACAAAACCCGAAACACACAGGCCACAAGAGATAAGATAGACAAATG
Source organism: Tarsius wallacei (assembly GCA_963574415.1). Taxonomy (NCBI): domain Eukaryota; kingdom Metazoa; phylum Chordata; class Mammalia; order Primates; family Tarsiidae; genus Tarsius; species Tarsius wallacei. The sequence goes on from CAUYQG010108882.1 coordinate 142, forward strand.
GGACCTCATTAAACTGACAAGCTTCTGCAAAACCAAAGAAACCATCAAGGGAGCAGGGAGACAGCCCACAGACTGGAAAAAAGTATTTGCCAACTCCATGTCTGACAAAGGCCTAACATCTTGGATCTACAAGGAACTCAAACATGCTGAAAAGAAAAAAACAAACAATCTCATTACAAAGTGGGCAAAAGATGTGAACAGACACTTCTCAAAAGAGAACATACGAGTGGCCAACAGACACATGAAGAAATGTTCAACCTCACTAATCATCAAGGAGATGCAAATTAAAACTACACTGAGATACCACCTAATTCCAGTCAGAAAGGCCATTATCAATAACTCAAAAAATAACAGATGTTGGAGAGGATGTGGTGAAAAGGGAATATTCCTACACAATTGGTGGGAGTGTAAACTAGTGCAGCCTCTGTGGAAATCAGTGTGGTGATTCCTGAAAGCTCTAAAAATTGACCTTCCCTATGACCCTGCAATCCCACTACTGGGAATATACCCTAAAGAACTCAAATCACTCTATCAAAAAGATACCTGCACATGTATTTTTATCGCAGTATTGTTCACAATAGCAAGATCATGGAGCCAACCATGCTGTCCATCAAAAGAGGACTGGATTAGAAAAATGTGGTACATATACACGATGGAATATTACACAGCCATAAAAAAGAACAAAATCATGAATTTCACAGCAACCTGGACGGCATTGGAGTTTATAATACTGACTGATCTCTCACAAAAACAAAAATCTGAGTATCACATGTTCTCACTCATAAATGGACCTTGAACAACTACCATAACACTATAAGAAAAAGATTAACAGTGGTGGGAAAATATGGGGGGTGGAACAGAGGGGAAGGGAGGTGGGATTAATAGTAGTCAATATCTGTCTGGGGACGGGGGAGCACACCTCATCAACATGGGTACCTGCACATTGCATATTTGTTTACTTAACCCTTAACTGTATCCCACAATTTTAAAATAAAAAATATGTTTATACACACACACACACACACACACACACACACACACACACATACACACACATATATATATGGAACTCACACACTGAATATCAAATAACCAAATTACGAAATGGGCAAAGGACACAAATAAATACTTCTCAAAAGAAAAAAATTATTCAAGAGAGGCCAACAAGTATATAAAGAGTTTCTCAACATCTCTAGTCATCAGGGAAATGCAAACCACAATGAGCTATCACTTCACAACACTTAGAATATTTATTCTCGAACCAATGAAAGGTAAGTGCTGGAAAACATCTGAAGATAAGGAAACCTTTGCATATTGTTGGTGGAAGTGTCCATTTGTACAGCCACTAAAGAAGAGTATAAATTTTTTTTTAAATTAAAATTGGAACAACCATGCAACTCAGCAGTTCCATCTCTAAGTATATATCCAAAGCAATGAAAATCAGAATCATGAATAGGTAACAGCACTGCCTGTACATTGTACTCTCTGTAGCCAAGTTATTGAAAGAAACTAAGGGTCTTCAGATGAATGAATAAAGAAAAGGTTTGTAAACATATATGTGTATATATATGCATATATGCATACAGACACACAAATATATAGTGGAGTATTATTTAACCTTAAAAAAAAGGAAATCTTACCATTTGCAACAAAGATGGAGCTGAATGACATTATTGTAAGTGTAATGAGCAAAACACAGAGAGAGAGATGCAGTGTGATCTCACTTAAATGTGAAATCTATGAAAGTCAAACTCAGTCGAGCAAAATGGTAGTTGTCAGGAGAGCAGGGTGGGGAAAATGGGAAAAGTTCATCAAAGCGTACAGTTTCATTTATGCAAGACGAATACTTGCTGGAGATCTAAAACTCAGAATGAGGCCAATCATTAAAAATACTGTATTGTATACTTAAAATTCGCCATGAGGATGAATCGTGCATTTAATCTTCTCACCACACAAATGAGAAAAAATGCAATGGTAACTATGTGAGGTGACATGCAATGGTAACTATGTTTGATGGTGGTGAGCATTTCACAATGTATATTCCTATTAAAATATCAAGTTGTATGCCTTATGCATATTACAATTTTTAATATATTGATAATATTCTTAAAAAAGGTGGTTAAAAAAGTGATACCTTAAAAAAAGAAATTTAAAGGAAAAAGATAAAGATAATCTCTACCCATTTCATGTTAAAGAAACACCTCTGTTTTTGGAAATAAGCATTCATTATCTTATCGATACATCTTTTGTTTCTATTGAGGATATATTTTTTTCTGACTCTGAACAATGAGACTGTAACAAACATTTATATATCTCTAGTCAGATACATTCTCATCATGTCCAATTTCTAGAAGGATAGCTGTGGTGTGATACATAGAAAAATATGGATATCAATAGCTTCCTTGTGAGCCTAGCTTACTTAAGTTCAAAGTAGGGTTACCCTGTGGAAGAAGATCTCCAATGTGAGTGTGCCGTTCCACCAGGAGCAGCAAATATCACATCATCTTCCCTCCTGAATCTTAATGATTTTTCCATGTTGGAATTGGATAAAATCAATAGAGGACATCCTTAAGAAGTGAAAATCAGCTTTGGCTTACTTCATTTGTACCAGCTTTCAGAATAAGATGGTACTGTCACTGATGAGTTTCTTTTAAATGACTGTTTTCTCCAGCAATGTGTTATAAATGGCTGTTGCATTAAAGAGCAAATGAAACTTCCCCGAAGAACACACTCCACTATGCCTTTAGTGTCTTTACTGACACATCTGTGAAGACGGATGGACCCCAAAGAGCTAGCTGCAAACTAAGTGAGTCACATTTGTCTCTCGGGAATGCTTTATATGCTGCAAAATGTGACAAAGGCCATTACAGAGATTATATTTCCCAGCAATGAATCCGCTGTCCATCCTCTGCTTTTCCAAACATTCAGAAAATTGCTGTGGAATTACTGATGGCCCTGAAAGCAAGCAGTCATTGACGAGCTGCCCTAATATTTTCCCTGAAGACAGGTCAATGGCAGTAAATTTTTAAAAAAATTGAGTATGGGTGTTGAAATGTATGTAAAAAGTAACTTTCTAAATCCTATTCTTTCAAAGTTTTACATAAACATGTGTCCCGGGACTTATGTTGATCATCAAGCATATCTTACTATTAATTCAATTAAAAATTTCAATTTTCAAAACATACATTCTTCGCTTTCTTCTAAAATAGGTCATCTTTGCCACTTATCTGTTTACAGATGTTGAAAGGTATAAGTAAGCTAAAGTCCTGTTATTTATTGAAAATTTTAGAGTTGGAAGCAAGGTCTCCAGCCTTAAGAAGATTATGGGAATAAAATTAGATGACATATGTGCAGCAAAACTGTACAATGATGAAGTAGATCATTTGATGCATATTTGAACACATTAGCAGTAGATGCAAGTTGCAGTAATTGTCAATGTTACCAGGAAGCAAGTTCAGTTCAAGATAACCATTAAAGTATGGACCGGTAATCCGACAAGCATAAAACTGGAATGTGCTTTTAAGAAGCTTATGGATGTGGTAACAATGCATGAACTGTTTATTAAATCCATTTCATACCTAGGTATGAAAGATGATTTTTGGCCTGCCATGCCTATTTTCTCACATCCTCTCATCCTGCTACTGGTTAACATTCTGTGCCTATGTTGCCAAACTCCTCAGTTTCAGGACACTCTCTGAACCATGGTTTTTAGCTACAGTTTTGAGCATTTTCACAATTTTTCCTCTGAATCCAGTTTTTCCTCTTTAGCATAAAATGCTTTTATAGACTCCAACTCAAAATAATAATAATAATAATAATGCCAAAATGATTGCTCTGGAATTACACAGCACCAGCATTGTATGACTCTTTGGGTTATTTAATCTACTTAGTACATACTGCAAGTTACTATAAATGGATGGCATAAAACTATGCACTCCCAGCAAATCATGACTATGTGAAGGCATTCAATTTTCCTTTCTTTCACAAGGAAATTTGGAAATAACTTCTCTGAATAGGCAACATGCAGTCTTGAACCTTTTGCTGTGGAGTGTCCAATGATGAGACCAGTTGATAAAATTAAGATCAAGCTTCCATCAGTAGTTATTTTAGAGTATTTCTACTTGACAATGTGCTTTAGTACCCACTGTGACTCCCTGTGATAGAGGACCGCCTTATATTTTACTTAGGGTCTCTCTGCCAGTGGAAAATCCTCACCTTTTTCTCAGCTCCTTTGTTGTATGTATAGTTGTCTTTCTAATTTAGCTCTGGAGTAGGAGTGATTTGCTTTTACAGACTGTAACTACATAAGATTACATGATTTCAAGTGTTCCTTGAGATATTGACTTATTGAAATCTTGCTGATTATTCTTCTGTAATGAAACACTTGTCACCCTGTAGTATTCTATCATTTTAAGTTGTTCTCACTATAATTTAAGATTTAATTTCTTACTAAAATAAAATTAAATCACTTGGATTATATAACAATTTAAACTGCCTTTGTTACTTATACCACACAGTATTTAAAGGATTCAGAAGTAAGTATTTGTAGGAAGGTCCAAACATTCTTTGTTGTACTTATCCCCTCCATTGTAGTATGGAAGATACATCCATTACCACTTATGCATTTTTTAAAGAAAAATACTATATGTGAAGTTGCCATATAAACCGTAAAGTAGATATCCAAAGTGAGCTATGTACAAAGGCAACTGGCATTTTTTTCCATCCAGCATGTTGAACCCTAGCCTCCAGGTGATTAATCAGTCTAAGTATTTGGATAATAAGTGAACTATAAGATGTGAAAATGTTTTTGTGTGTAGGAACACAGAAATAACATGGCCTTCAGATTTTTACCTAACATGGGTTGGTGTCTAAATTATCACATTTCTACACCTTGAACACTTCACCTTACTTCTCTGAGTTAACTCCTCTTTAACTTATAAAATATGAGGGATGATCGATAAGCCATAGGCTTGCTGTAATTAATTCTGTACATTCTGTAATATGTGACTGGTGCTCAATGAAAGGTAATTATCAATGAAAAAAATCATGGTGATGAAAGCTCAAAAAATTTTTGCTGACAACCAAAGAACATGTTAGCATGTTAAATGCAACCTATCATGTATCTTAAAACCTTTCAATCTCTGAATTACTCTACAGAGAGAAGAATGATACATTCCTTTTCTGCAATTTAAATTAGGAAAACAAATCCACACCCAAAGAGGTCTCAGTAAAAATGACATAATTTCACAGTTTCAAATAAATCATTCAAGGTTACAAAATACAGACAATTTATTGAGAATCAAGACAATAACTTAATTTCCAAACTTCAAGAATGAAATATTTTTCACTTAATCATAAGAAACAGAAAATTCTCTATCATTATTATTAACTGATATTTAAGAAAAGGTACCTTATACTAGGGAACGTGTTAACATTTTTAATCTCACAACAATAAGAGGTAGTCATTAGGATTGTCTCTGGTTTATAAATGTGACCTTTGAGACACAGTGTACAGAACAGAAATCCACTGAGTGTGTAGAATGAATAAATGAATAGGTAAATGAATTCATTAAATGACTATTGCTGTCAGAAATATTACCCAGTGCTATACATTTTGAAGTGGGAAAGTACTTAGAACTAGGGTTCTATGTAGGAGTGGAAGTAACATTAATATTGGCCTGGTCCAATATTGTTGGTCAGTGTCATTGTTCAGACTAAAACTAAATCAACCCCAGAATCTGACCCTGTATGTACACACAAAGGAAAGAACAGCGTTTCAAGGACAAGGGTTACTAAGACCTTTGAATGCAAGCACATTCATTTTCAGAGATTAGAGTCTGGTGATTTCAGACCAGTTCTCCTCTGGAATCATATGTGGAACATTTTGGGCACCCTGATGATTCCTGGCACCACACCAGAACTTAAGAGAATCTCAAGAGAATGAGCCTGGCTTGATCTGCCAGAATTGAGAACTGAGATTCTTACCTATTCCTGAGGCTAGAACTGAAGGTACACGTTTCTATCCTATCTTCCCCCATACCTAGAGAACAGAACTCTATTAGATCTGTTGAATAAATAAAATAGTAGGTGAATTAATTGTTTGAGTGTCCCTGACAGATTGGACTTTCTAGGTTAGCATTTGCTTGTTTTATATCTAAGTTTAAAGGCACTCAGTGGCTTCCATCTCCTATAATCACTCTGTTCACTTTTCTCTCTCTTACCTGTCACAGCCTTTTACTATCCCTTTTGGTGCCCAATTCCTTAACTTCTCTTTAGTCAGTATCCCATGGACAAGCAATAATAATAAAAGACACCATTTGATGATCACTACAGTTATCCTAGGCACTTTAAAACATAGGATGTAATACATTTTTATAGTCTTAGTTTTCACATATAAACAACATAGCTGCAGTCTGTTGATACCAAAATATTCATCCTTAGACACACACACCTCACAGACTATTCTCATTACTTTTGCTTATGCTGGTTTCTCTTTTGGCTTCTGGTGGCTATTGAGGCAACCTGAGTCATCTCCATGGGACCAGTACGTGAAAGCTAAAAGGAGTTACACTCAGTGTCTCTATCAGTCTTGATCATAGTTATCTGCCATTCCGATACCATCATTGATCACATGCTTTAAGGAAATGCTCTGTGCTCATGGTATACTCACATATCATGGCAAGCTACCCAAATCACACCAGTAGATAAACAATACTTTAAAAATATTTATTAGTTCTACTACCTGGACTACCTATTTTTCTAGTCAAGCAGTACAGTTTTAGGACTTTATTTTATGGGAGGCAATGCAACTTAAATTAGACATTCCCCCTTCCTTATCTCTAGCAGTGCACAATTCTGACATATTAGATTGTTCCTTCCACTTTAGTCATTGATTATGAGAAACAGGGTAAAGAATCTATATTTATGTGAAAGCAGTCCAACTGAAACTTTGTTTATACCAAATTAGCAGGATAGCTATCACATTGAAGATGACATGTGGGCTAAATTAACATGATATAATTCCTGAGTCCAGATATATTTGCAAATTTACCTTAGTTTATGGGATAAAATGTTGCTTATTTAATATAAGTAATAATGATGATGATGGTAGTTATGATGATGATAATATTAGCCACTATAATATTTGGCTTTTACCCTGGGTTCTTTTAACTCAAATCTCAAGGTAATTATGCAGTATATAATACAATTTTATTTTTAATGATAAAACTTCACTCATACAAAACTCACTCAAATAATGTCACTTAGCTACTCAATGATGACTTCACAATTTGAATCAAAATTTTGATGTGTCTAAAGTGGGCTACAATTATATTTAATGCTATACTTTTCTATGGCTAGAAATAATAGTGATGTTAGTCTAGAAATTAACGTGGTTTCTAGTCATAAATGGAAATTTAGTGCCACTTGTTAACTAATTGAGCCTAACATCTAGTAAAGTTACTAAGAAAATACTTTCCAAGTCGATTTTAACTAAAAATAACTAATATCAAATCAAACATTAAGAATAATAGCTAAATAAATACCCTCTGCAATGTCTTCATAATTGTGAGATTCTTTGTTTGGTTTCAAATCGTTATTTTGCTCTGTAAAATGAACAACCTTCCCTCAATCTCCAAAAAATAACAAAAGGAAAAATGTGTAAAGCTTAAAGGAAGGAACACAAATTAATTATGCTCTAATTATCTCAGAAAGAAAAGAAATAGAATTTTACTGCAGCTCCTGGATTAATCACAATAAAATGGACAGAAAAGATAATTTCATGTTTGTTTTCAGTGGTGAAAGACAGGTCCTATAAATTATAGCAATAGGAAGAAAAATTCTCATTAGCTAACATTGTCAACTGTCACTCTTAATGCATTATAACAAATGAATTGGCTGAAATTGTAATTATATGATCTTGACTGTCTTACTCTTTTTTACAATAAGCATTTCTTTTTCACTTAAATGACTTGATAATCTATCTAATTCTACCAGGAATTCTTTAATATAGCTATTAACAGGTATAGTGTCATTCTAAACAAGAGGCGAATACATATGTGGTCTCTGCTACTTGAAGCTGGGATTAATAGCTAAAATCATGAATTTTAACACTCAGTAGATATGAGTATGAATCCAAATTCTCATACAATTGGATCTTAGTTAATAACATGAAAACACTAAGTCTTATTCGGGCACAGTGGCAAGTGTCTATAGTCCTAGCTACTTGGGAGGCTGAGGTAGGAGAATTGCTTGAGCCAGGAGTTCAAGTGCAGTTTGGGCAACATAATGAGATTATGTCTCAAAAAAAAAAGAAAAAAAAAACCCACTAAGTCTTCGTATTCTCATATATTTAAGTGTGGATAATATCTTAAGTTCTTGTGAAAACTTAAGTATGCATATACTTGTTACATATTAAGCACTTCATATGTAGTGTTTTATTAAAGGCATTACCATCATCAACATAAAGAATGTATTCAATTTATATTTTTTATGTAACTACCGTATATCGTCCTAGCTGTTGCAGGCACAATTATGAACAAAGCAGATAAAAATGTATATGGCAAAAAATTTTATTTCTGTGATAGAAGATAGATACACAAATAAAAACTAGTATGAACAATATGTAGTGTATTAGTATTGAATACTGTGATAAAAATAAAAGAGAAGTGGTAGACCAGACTTGAGGTAAGAAAAAAAAATTGTCTAAATTTTTAAATGGAGTGGATAGGCAAGGTTTCTCTGAGAATGATTATTTAAACATATGTACCTTTCCACATTCTGATGTGTGTCAAAACACATAAACAGTCTGATATAAGGAATTTTCCACCCCATTTTATTTTATATTTTGGCAGGAAAAAAGTGTAAATCCAATGCAAATTATGTATGTATGTACTTTATACCACATTGGCCAAATATATTTACATACACACATTTGCACTTACACACACATATATGTAAAATATATAAATAATTTTATATATTTATGTATTTACATTTAATGTATTTATACACATTTTCACATATTTGGATTTACATATCCTTATTTTTATATGTGCATAATATTTTTCAAAGATTTTTCCAACGTTATTGAATACTGCATTAGAATGGAAAAGCTGACACATACTGACAAATGTTAGAGATAAAACTTGCTGGACTTAGTACCTGACAAAAGTTGTATATTGACATAACGATAAACATTTAGAAGAACACACAGATTCTAAGTTGGGTGGCTAAATAAATGTTATTGACACGCAGAGAAACAAAAAACACAAGGAAGATAGGGTTGAATATAATGATAGCATGCTTCTCAGGGAATATTCTGGGGTTCAAGTATTGAGGGGACATTAATTGGATGCAGACAGCCATCAGTAAGCAACTTGATATATGGCTCTCAACCTCAGAAGAAGATTTCATATTAGAGAAAGAGATTTTGAATGTAATCAGATTTGAGACTACAGAAGTGGGTGAAATTAACAAAAAGTAAGTGGAGTCAGAAAATATAATATTGAAAGATGTGAATATTTAAGATACATACGTGGGAAAAGGAACACTCTGAGATGCGATTGAGAGTCAAACTATTTAGCTAGACTTCCATATGTTTCCTAGTTACTTCAAATTCAGTGTATTCTATGTGGAACATGTTATCGGCCCATTTATTCCGTTTTTCTTTCTATATTTTTATTTGCATACGCTGTTATTACCAGAAACCCACCCCCTCATCATTCTTATTTATTTAGTCACTACCTCTACCAAGTTCTTCCCTCTCTTCCAGTTCTAGTTTTAACAAGGGATCAGTACTTTGTAAACTTACATCAAAGCACAATCTTTTTCAATCTTATTTTATTATTAATGTTAAGTATTAAATTCATACTTCCCAGATAAGCACAGAATAATTTTTAACAATGCATCTCCAACATCAGCATCCTCTTTGCTGTCACAACAAACATTGACTTAACGCTTTCTGTGCATCAGACAACATAATCTACATTACTTTTCTGGATAGCGCTATGAGATAAGTAATATATTTATTACCTTTACTGTGTATAAAGAAACAAAGAGTGCTGATGGATCCATTCCTTGCTCTTTAAAGGTAAATAGAATAAAAGTACAAATCAATATTATGTATCTAAAAAGTGATATGAGATAAACATAATTTTAGAAGTAGGCATGCTGAGGGATCACATGTCAGGAGCCCATCTCAGAACTGGAAGAGAGGGAAGAACTTGGTAGAGGCAGTGACTAAATAAATAAAAATGATGAGGGGGTGGGTTTCTGGCAAGAACAGCATATGCAAATAAAAATATAGAAAGAAAAACTGAATGAACGGGAAGATAAAAGTTCCACATAGAATACACTGAATTTGAAGTAACTAGGGAACGTTAGATGTAGATGAACCCCAGGAAGCAACTTGTTATATAGACAGCCACATGTAACAGCCACCTCTCTCTCACATCACAGATGCTTATCAAAGTGATGGAATGGAAGGCAGCGGAGAAGAGAGTTTCAAAAACTGTGATGAGCTGAAAAACTCATTGTATTGATCAATAATAAGATCACAGTTTGTTGGAGCAAGTTCAGATTTAATGGAGTCTCGTATGTGGTCTGGAGTTAGTAGGTTGAAAGGAAACAGTTCATGAGGGAGCGATCTTGGTTTTGAAAGATCTATTATCTATTAAATGTCTTAGTGGTTTTCTTTGTAGGACACTTCCACATACTTGCTGTTATTTGCCTCATGTCTAAATCTGTTGCATGACTGTGAGCTTGGGATGATGCTTTATTCTTCAGTAATCCTATCAAAATAGCGTAATTCTGGCACATTAATATTTCTCCTAAAAACAATGTATCTGAATGGATCAAAAATGAGAAAAACAAAGTCATTTTAAGGGTGCAATAATTTCATTTTTATTTAGATCCTTAAATTTTAAGTTTCAATAGATTTAACATGTGCGTAAGTACAAAGTCAGAGCAGGAAAGAAATGAGAAGATTGAAAATAGAGAAACGTAAAAGATAGATACCCCAGTCCTAGTTGAAAAGATATGTGGGGATTGTGGAGAAAGGAGAGAAGATGAGGGAATAGAATGAAGAACAAACTGGAAGGTAAACCTTGAAGAAAAGTAACAAACTTGCTCTGAGAGTGGAAGACAGCATAAAGATAACATGAAAAGAGTCAGTGTTGGTGTGGTAGGGGGAAATTACTTTTTTTTTTAAATCGGAGTCTTACTCTATCGCCCAGGCTGAAGTGCAGTGGCATGCTCACGGACACCGCAGCCACGACCTGCCGAACTCAGGCAATCCTTCTGCTTCAGCCTTCCAAGTAGCTGGAACTACAGGCGTGTGCCACCATGCCTACTTAATTTTTTGGAGACTTACTGTAGAGGTGAGGTCTCACCATGTTACCCAGGCTGGCCTCAAACCCATGGGCTCAGGCAATTCTCTCACCTCTGTCTCCCAAAGTGTGGGATTACAGGTGTGAGCCAACATGCCTGGTGGAAAATGACTTTTACATTATTTCATTTTATTTTTTGATATACATAGTAAGGTCATATACTGGCAGTGGAAAGTAGGCTGAATGAAGCACATGTTGATTTTGCTTTAGCACTAAAGACACTCATACAAAATTTAGATTTATTATGCCAGTAGAGCTAGCACAAGACACGATGTCCTATCTAGCTAGGACTTTTATTTATCCAGCTGCAGCTTTCTAACTTTCTACAGTCAATCACAATATGGGTAAATACATACCTTGGTTTTGCATTAAAAGGTAAGGCTGCCCTCTCTCTGCAGTAATTCAAACTGCAGGGTTTTTGCTTATGATTCAATAAATATATTTCACTACGGTTTTTTCTAAATTTCATCCATTTATTTAATTTAATTTGTGGTGTGCAGAGAGAGATCGAGCGATAGAATGAGAGAGGGAGAGGAGAGTGAGAGGCAGATCAAGAACTAAGGTAGAGAAAACTTCATCAATTAAAAAGTAAGGAAGGGACATTTGTTTTTTTCCTAGAAATACAATAGAAAGCGTAACTATAAATCATTACTGTGAATCCAATGTCTGGTTTGGCACTACGTCTGGTAAGTCTATGAACAGGTGTTCACAAATCTATTCTCTCCAATGTACCACTCTCATTGTCCTCCCTAGCTCTGACTTGTATGTTTTGCATTCAGGGACAATGCACAGCTCACGTGTGACTTGCTAGGCTGGAAAACTGCTGATGTAGCCAATTAGTTGACCCCATTTGGAAACACCAATAGTATGCTTAGAAAACAATGTTGCTGAGTCAGTCTCTCTCACTTGCTCTTATTTTTTTAACTAATTGAGCCAGAAGGAATGGATTATACATATTTGTTGTTTTGCATATAAATTGGAAATTATTCCTCTCCCCTACCTACCCAGTGGCAAATAATGTCTCTTCCACTTTTGGGTGAACAGCAATCTCCATTTTTAGATGAGTCCTGCTCAAATTATTGGAAAATTATAGCGTTTGCTGACAGCCTTCTTAGAAGTGATCAATCAAACTTCCCTTAGAGAAAATTATATTTTTAAAGGAAGCTTTATAACATTGATGGCTTCAAAGGTCAACTTGTTTCTTTTCTTCAATTTAAGGATATGTTCTGGAGTCAATCAATATTAATTCAACAGGAGACCTTAGTCCCCAGTTTCACCTCCAACATTAGCTAACATAATTAAACCTGTGTGGTTAAGCAAAATGCTCATTACCCTTTTCTTATGAACAGAGTATTCTATCTGGATTTTCTTTTCTTTTTCAATTTTCATTAATTCAAAAGAGCAAATTTATTTTTCTAGGATTGAGCATAAAATAAAAGCAATTAACCACTATGCTTCTGCGTTTCATAGTGAATCTCAAGGCTTTTTTTTTCTTCCAATCTTTCAGGCATAAAATTGGTTGGATTGTGGTGAGCAAATGTCACCTGGATTGGTTAGTCCTTGGCTCCAAAGCTTCTATGAAAGTCATTTAAAAGAGTGAGATGAAATCAATTCCCTACAAAGGTCTTCTTGACTTTTTCCTAACCTCTCTTCTTTTAATACCATGAGACCTGCCTTTTGTTAGACAAACTATTCTGTCTTATCATTTAATTTCTTCATAATAATTTCCACAATGTTCTCTGGAAATCCCAATGTCTGTTCTAGCTTTTGCCTTAGACTCTCAGTAATTTATTCAGATATACTCCTAAACTTCCATGTTATCAATACACGAAGCCCAGTGTAATGGCCTTCACAAATAATCACAATTCTAGACGTCACTGTATCTACTGCATGCGCAGTTACACACCTAGAATTTTCTTAATGCTTATGGAAAAATGCTGATGCTTTTAGAAAACAAGTTTATCTAGCAAAAACTAAGCCAAAATATAAAATGAGATTGTTCCAACATACTAAATGACAATAATTTTTTTTAATGTGTCATTATGAAACAGGACAGAATATTTGGACAATGCAATACTCTTGCATACATTAATATTGATTGACGTCTTTCCTGGCATTTAGAGTTGGAATGATTCACTTATTGCTTAAGCAAATATTATGAGATTGCTAATCGTGCATCATTACATTATGAAGGTGGACACACACACAATATTATACACATTAAAATATTTGGAGGAGTTTGTGTAGGTGTACGAATAAAAAAAATGAAAGAGTGACCCCAGATTAAAATGTGAAGCTAGTGAAGCTGCTACTGTATACTATATGCCTTTTACTTCAAAATATCTCAGCCTTATCAGGGTTGGAGTATGTTATCTGTTGATGCATTTAAGTAAGTTTGTGGTCAGTTTTACTTATTAGAAATATGTTCTCCGGCGGGGCTCAGTGGCTCAGCCTGTCATCCCAGCACTTTGAGAGGCCAATGCGAGTGGAATGCCTGAGCCCACGGGTTCGAGACCAGCCAGACAACTTGGTGAGATCGCGTCTCTACAATAAATCAAAAATTAGTCGAGCGTGGTAGCGTGTGCCTGTAGTTTTGGCTACTTGGAAGGCTGAGGTGGAAGGATCACCGGAGCCCAGCGAGTCGATGCTAGGGTGGCCGTGAATGTGCCACTGCATTCCAGCCTGGATGACAGAGTGAGACTCCAACTCAAAAAAAAGCAAAAAAAGAAATATATTCTCCAGGGATAATTCAGTAGAATTTAATCCGAAATCTCCATGTATTAATGATGCCTTTTTGTTTTTTCTATTTCTGATGCTTTGATGTCTGGAGTCTTGCTGACCCTAGAGACACTGCCCCTCCCAGAGCTAGCCAATTCTTAGAAATAGGATAGGACTCACAGTTCTGCTAGGGTGCCTTTCATGTGCAAACAAACCAATCAAGAGCCCACAAACCCACCACTTCCTCTATCAGATTCTCACACTCAAGGTCACTGTCCTTCTCTCCTAATCACCTCAGAGCTAGTACTGGACAGCTAGAGACAATCCCTATGCTCTGGTACACGAAAATGATTCAAATTAGCCAGTCTCAGACTTGCTTACATTGCATTGTCCAATCCTTCTCACAGAAGTCACAATAAATACTCTTGCCCATGTTCCAGCTTCTTCTGCCTCTTGACTGAACTTGGTGCTTTTCCATGTGGACTTGAATGACTTGAGATGACCCTTCCCCTTGGGAATTGTAAAAAAATTGTGTTTTTCATGGCAATCATTTCCCAATTTGTTGAGTTAAGCATACCTTAATAAAAATAAATCCTATCTTTCAAAATACTTCACTCTGGGTAAGTTGATATTATCTATAGATAATATTATATAAATCTCTCTCTATCTCTCTCTCTATATATATCTAACTATTATCTGAACTAGATCCCTTGCTAACTGTCATAATACACGTTAAAGATGGATTTTCATGGTTGTAAAATAGACACATGTTCATAAATATAGTGGATGAAGTGTATGGTCTTTCTTCAGTGAAATGAATTTTATTCAAGATCTGTTGATAAAATATTTTAGAGATATTCTGCTAATGTGAGTTGGATACTCTTTAGTGAAATGGTGCTGTGTCTGGGAGAAAGAAGAACTTCCGATTCAGAGGTTTTCGATTGTCTACATTTTTTATAGTATTAGCACATTTCATCCTACCTCTATAATATACTTGTATTTTAACTGTTTAATGCCGTGCTGTATCAGAGCATCTGACAAATACAAAGCTGATGTGTCATCCAATTGTACATTTTGTTTTTTGAAGTTCTGCAAATAATTGTCTAATTAAATTATGGGACTTTATGATTTGAAATTGGATTTTATTACTTTGGAGGGATTAGAGTGTGGAGGAGTAACTAATTATCATTTTTCTTCAAGAGTTCACTTGCTTCAAAAGTCTACCAAAAACTCTCATAATCATGTATGACTAAACTAAACTAGGTCAGCTCCAACGTTCTGAAATATAGTATTCTCTTTGCTATTTCCCATCCTTTCTCCTTATATATCTATTGTCTCCTAGTAAATAGATCCATGTCACACTAGGCCCTTCCTAGATCTTTTTCTGCTCCCATTCTATGTATGTAACTGATTGTGCATGTGTTGGAGGTGAGGGGAGGGTGAGTGTAATGATTTTTACTGACATAAACCTGACTAGCAATGCCTGTTCCTGGTGGTATGCCTGTTCTTGGCATATTCTAGGGCAATTTTAGTTAACTACCTTGCATGTTACTGATATCTATGCCAATCAGTTTTAAACTCTCTGTTTACTCATGCTATTGTTCATTCGTTCAAAGGCCTCAGTTAAGTGCCCGAGAAACCTTGTGCAATGGAAATAAGTAAACTTTGAGTCAAAATGTCAACTAGCACATACTGTCGTTTGTTTTTGGAACCATAAATTCCTGGAGTTGGAGTTTTTTATTATGATATTAGCTCTATGTGGGAGATCATTTAACCTTTACTCATCTATAAAGTGTTTAAAAATGAGTAATTGTTGAGTGATTCGATTAAATGTATTTAGACTGTAAAAAATGTGACATTAAATTCATATGTTAGGTAAAGTTGTAGAAATCATGCCATTTAGCGCAACAAAAAAATTTATTTTATGGCTTATCAAATTCAAATAGATAATAGTGTAAATTGTATCAAGTTGCATTTTGCATGCAATTATTAACCATTAAAAGTATTATAGCCACATGACATTCATCAGTAATACAAGGAAAACTCACAGCATTAAAAAGTCTTGAGTATTGTGATGCTCTTTAGCAATGAAAAGAGACTCAGGATGCTTTTACGTTTAATTCTAATCTGTTTTTCCCAATATTAAATGCATTTTGTGATTAAGATCTTACAATGTTATTCAATTATGTCTGTGTCATACCTCCATATGACTTAGTCTTTGTAAGAGTTACCAGTTATTGGAAGATAGCTAACAGTTTGCAGAGAAGCAGCACACATTCTAAAATGGAATCTTATTAAACACATTTGTATTTGCTGTAAAGAGCAAGTACAATTTCAAATATTTGTGTATCAGGGGTATATTTCTAGGAACAATATTATTATTTTCTCCTGCAATACTAATTGAATAGTTATATCCATAAATAATTATCTGAGTGCTTCCACAAAAGTTTTACATGTAACTCTAAGAATCTTCCAGCTGTAACTGTTCTTATTGAATGAAGAAAATAATGTAGTCTCATTTGCATAATCATTTACTAAATATACAATATGCAAGGCATTATAACAGACACTGAGAAATAAAAATGCAGTGGTAACAAACCAGCCCAGACTTCCAAGAAGTTTAAAATCAAACCCAGAGAGAAGATATATTTGCAGACGATTGTCTATATCTGATGGGGTGAACAAAGGTCACCTTCCACTAGACTGCTTCATAGGAATTGTGTTGTGTGCCTACAAACATTTATTTGATTAATGCTTTCTTACCAAAAATATTTTACCTTCCCCTTCTTGTTGGGATTGTTCTCTGTTTTTGGGGTTTGTTTTTTGTTTTTTGTTTTTCTTCTTCTTCTGTCTTTTTGCATTATCATTATTTTCTTTCCTTTCTTTTTCCCTTTTCTTTTTTCTTCTCCTTCTTTTTGTCTTCCCTTCTCCCTTCCCCTTTTCCTCTGCTTTCTTTTCTTTTCTTTTCCTTCCTTCCTTCCTTCTTTTCTTTCTTTTAAACTTCTCACCTAAGAATACTTTCCCTTCCTTTTCTGATGTTCTCCTGGATTACATCATTTTATTTCTTACCAGATCTAACCCTCTCCTACAATAGCATTGCGTTATACAAATATAGTGTTATATTTTCTGTGTTATAGCATACATGCTTTAAAAACACTTTGTATACATAATGTATACATGATGTGTATCTTCAAATATTTTGTTTTGGGTTTTGATATGAACATTCCAGAAATCATATTCATCTTTCTTTAAGTATATAGCAGATGGTTGTTAATTAATTATACTACTAAAATGAGGCTTTTTGTGTGAAATAGGTAATGCTCAATAAATGTGTTTGGTTTAAGACCTAGCAAGGCCACGAGAAGGAGGTATGGTGTTCTCTCCTAAGCATGAAGCTGCTTTTGGTGTTTCTTCACTGAGACTGTCATTAGCCATTGATGATTGTTCTTCTCTTCTTCTGGTAGACAAGGGGGAGAGGACACATTCTAAGTCGTAAGAAAAAAAAAGAGTAAAAAAAAACCTAGTAAGGATCCTTTCACTTTTCATGAACTTTTTCAGGTATCATAACTTCAGACCATTAGGCAGTCACACTAGTTCTTCTATCTTGGAGTGCACTCTTCTTTGACACACAAACAAAATTTGCTGTTCCCAGAAAATATTGTGTTTTCCTTGAAATAAAACCTTTAAACTGTATGTTACCTGGAATGCATAATTACATATTCTCATGATACTAACAGGTGCTATAGTTTTTGAAGAACTCACTTGCCTCTTTGCTGAATTTTGCTCTAAGAATCGCTTTCACTGTTGCTTACCTTCTAATAAGATTGGAAGGAAAAGGAGATTTATAATCCTAATTCACCTGTAAATATTATCTGCTATGAATATTTATAAAGCGATTTGACATCTCTTTCTTAATTTTTATTTTATTATAGAGATGTTGGGTACAAGTGAGGATTAACTACATAAGTATACTGCATGCAGGTGAAGTTTGGGCTTCTAACTGGCCCTCACCACCCCCCGCCCCCGTTAATGAAACAGGTACACTTTGTGGTTGTCACATGCACCGCACTTTCCTTTCTTCCTCCCTACCTTAGCCATGCCCAGTGACCACCAATCCCTCCTTTGTGTTAATGTGACTATTGTTCAGGTCCCACTTATGAGTGAGAACATGTAGTATTCAGTTCTTTCTGTGATAGATCACTTAGTATGATGGTCTCCAGTTCCATCCACTTTGCTGTGATGCCCACGATTTTGTTCTTTATGACTGTGTAATTCTCAATCATGTATATGTATGACATTTTCCTTATCCAGTCCACTTTCAATGGGCAGTACTGTTGGTTCCAAGTTTTTGCTATTGTAAACAAAGTGGTAATAAGCATGTGTATGCAGATGTCTCTTTGTAGAACGATTTGTGTTCCTCCATGTATGTTTCCACGAGGTGAATTGCTGGATCATATGGAAGGTCGATAGTGTCTTTTGGGAATTGCCACACTGCTTTTCATAGAGGTTGAGCTAGGTTGCACTCCCACCAATATTGTAGAAACGTTCCCTTTTCTCTGCACCTACATCAGCACTTTCTGTTTGTTGACATTAATGATATCCATACTTAACGGAATTAGGTATTATCTCATTGTAGTTTTGGTTTGCTTTTCTCTGCTGATTAGTGAAGCTGAGCATTTTTTCATGTGTCTGTTGGCTGCTTGTGTATCATCTTTTGAGAAGTTTCTGTTCATGTCCTTGGCCCACTTTTTAATGTGGTCATTTTTGTTGTTGTTGTTGTTTTGTTTTTTTTATTTTCACTCATTCAAGTTTCTATAGATTCTGGATATTAGGCTTTTGTCAGATGCATAATTTGCAAACTTTTTTTTCTCATTCCGTTGGTTGTCTCTTAATTATCTTGATGGCTTATTTTGATGTACAAAGCCTTTTTGGTTTGATGAGATCTTACTTGTCTATCTTAGCTTTTATGGCATTTGCTTTTGAGGAC
>CAUYQG010108883.1:0-15137 GCA_963574415.1 Tarsius wallacei
AAAAATAACAGTTGCTGGAGAGGATGTGGCGAAAAGGGAACACTTCTACACTGTTGGTGGGAGTGTAAACTAGTGCAACCTCTGTGGAAAGCAGTGTGGTGATTCCTAAAAGCTCTAAACACCAACCTCCCATATGACCCCGCAATCCCCCTACTGGGAGTATACCCTGAAGAACTCAAATCACTTTATAAAAAAGATACCTGCGCTCGTATGTTTATTGCAGCATTGTTCACAATAGCAAGAACCTGGAAGCAACCTTGCTGTCCATCAAAAGAGGACTGGATTAAAAAAATGTGGTACATATACACAATGGAATACTACGCAGCCATCAAAAAGAACGAAATCATGAATTTCGCAGCAACCTGGATGGAACTAGAGTCCATAATACTGAGTGACCTCTCACAGAAACAAAAAACTGAGTATCACATGTTCTCACTCATATAGTAGACCTTGATCCTCCAACATATTACCACAAGAACATGACTGACAGGGGTGGGAAACTATGGGGGGGAGGGGGAGGGCGATGGGATTAATGGTGGTAAATATCTGTCTGGGGATGGGGAGATACCTCTTATCATCAAGGTTGCCTGAACGAAGCATTTTTGTATGCCTAACCCCTAACTGTACCCCACAATACCATAATAAAAAATAAAAAATAAATTAAATTAAAAAAAAGTAGGGGGGGGGGAAGAGGGGTTTTGGTCTTAATTTGACCAATACCTAACTATGTAATTTTCTCCAAGTTTCTTAATGGAAAAAATAATTACAAATATTAGAAATAAATGAGCTAGTTTAAATAACTGTAGGTAAATAAGTTTATTTAAAGAACAATGCCTGACACACAAGAAATCCTAAATCAGTGTTTATTTATATTATATCAGTTAGTTCTGAGAAGGTAAAATTGGTGTTGTTTTCCATTCTCAATCTTTACTTTTTCTGTCTTATAAACATTTCTTTGGGTACATAAGGGAAAATATTATTAATTTGAAAATTACACAAAAGAAAATTTTAGTCAGGTAAAGAAAATATCCAGAGAAGGAAGAGCTGTGAATGTTTCTAAAAATAAACAAACAAAAAACTATTTAGTATCTTCCTCATAAACATTGGGATTGACGTTTTTCTCCTCCTCATGATTCTAGTGAGCTGTTCATCTAGGATCAGCCCCGGTCTTGTAGACAGGGCCATGAATCCACATAATCCTTTTACCTGATACATGTAGTGATGAAAGTAATGGACACTGACTTATTTGCTGTTTTGTCCTAAAGAGATACCCTCAGAGTTTCTGCTGCTGAGAAAGAGATACAAGCTGCTCTGATTTCTGCCATTATTAAGACCATATTTTATAATGATTATTTTTATTTTCTGAGTTTCACAATTCTTAAAATAATTTTTTACTAATTTTTATTATATAATTCAGTTGAAATTGGGGTTTGTTGTTGATAATAAAATATCTTAAGTGACACAAAAATTGATAAAAATTGAAAAAAGATCATCAAGAAACATTGTCTATTTTTATTTAATTGTCAAGTTATTAAGCTCAGATGACATAAATAGAACTGAAACTTCCACTCACATTTTATATAATATAGAATAAGGTCATGACTCTCAGTGTTAGTCTCTAAGTTAATCAGATGACTCCATGTGGCCTCATAGTACATTATAATGTTCCTTTTGGTAATGTATTGGGAGACTGAGCAACTGCTAAGGTAAGTCAATGCAAAAAAGATGAGAGATGCTTTCACCAGAAACTAAAGTATTGAATATTTAAACATAAAAAAGAAAAAACAAACTAAAATATGAAATTTTTATCACTTAAGGACCTCTTTGTGACCACAGTGAAAGAACAGCTTACTGCTTTGTAACAGTTTTTGCTGAAAATATTGTGTAGAGTCTGATTGTAGGAATTGCTGGATTTGATTACAGTTGGCTTCTAGGTAATAACTTTAAGGCTGAGTATATTGTTTAGGAGTAGTAAGAGCATTTGGAGAATTCCAAATTCTGAGATCACTTAAAGATTATCTGCATTGTGCCTTATTTGACTGAAGATAAAGTGGTTCCTCTGTAGAAAAATATTAACCCTTCTCCTCATATCATGCTCCTCATATAGTTATTTACAAGATAACACACAAACTTAAAGAAATCTAGAGTTGGTAAAGCAGAATCAGAAAAGTTAAAGAAAAACTGCCATCCAAAAGGATTTGCAGATGGTTTAGGGAACCTATTCTGTTTTATTGCTACCTTTGAGGGTAACAGCACACCTGTCCCTGGTCTAGCAGGTGATACTGCAATCTAAGATGGCAACAGGGACCCAGCCTTATCTCACTCATCTGGCTGTAAAGTGGGAATTCTAGACAACCTGTGCTATCAAGTAAACTTGGCACATGTAAAGAAGACCTGAACAATCTCAGAAAGACACACAAGTTGCATTAGTGAGTTACTGTTTCTCAAGTGCCTTGCATGCATGCATACTACTTCTTCACTACCAACTGAAATCAAGGGATTGACTCAGATCAATTAACTGATCTGAGGAAACCTCTTATCCAAATTACAGATGCCTCTAAAAATATGCGGACAACAGCAATAAGAGAGCAACTGGAATATTATAGCCTCATAATAGAAAGTCCCTAAGAACAAAAGGAAAATTCTCTGATTTGGCAAAAACTTCAATCATTACATTTTCTTTTTTACTTTACTTAAAAGGAGTGATGGCCTGGGGTCAGGATCTATACTAATTCATGAGTTGTGACTAATGGACTAGAAAATTAGGTTCATGGGAAGCTTCAGACTGAAAGATTGGACAAAAAATTTAGTTTTTCCTCTTTGTTTCTACGATATATTATTTGAAAGAATAATTTTAACATAGAGTCCTTAATAAGTCTGTAATACTCCCTAAAGATACTGACTTTATATCAAAGAAGCCTCAGAACATTGGCCTTTGCAGGCTTTAGCATGGCATTGTTTTACATTGCTGCCGTTCAACAAGTCAGAGAGTTTGTTTACAATCATAAATGGATCAGTTTTATAAACATAATAAAAATAAACTATGTATAGGTTGATTATTTTTCCAGGTTAAATTTTCTTGAGATGCCTTCTCCTGCTCAGTTTGATTCTAGTAAAGATACCAATCACAGAATTCTGGCTCCAGTATGTAGGGTTGGCTGATGACTCAGTCTAGGTCAATTTCTTTCCCAGGATTTTAACTTCAGTAGAGATAAAAAATGTTCATGATGTTTTTATATTGCTAAAAGTCCTGGAGTTATACTTTTCCTTCTTTCTAAGACCTGTTATGTTTGTTAACTCTCTTTTTGATCAGTTGAAATAATCACCCTTTTCCTGCTCTAATTTAGTAGAAAGAGTTAAGTCTACAAAGAATCTATCAGAGTCCTTATAAAAATAGCTTGGATATTTTGTTATGATAATACATAAAAATATGAATATTTCTAAACACATAAAGTAAATATTTTATTACAATGTGGTTATGAGAAAGAGATATTTATTATTTTACTGAGTTATAAATAATAGGCTATCCAATTATTTTTAAATATTGAACAAATACTATATGTAACAATGTGTGTCAGAGAAGGCATATCCATCCAGTTTCATTGACCTCTTCATAATGATGAGCCATTAGGGCATTGAAAGGATAGCCAGTATCTTTTGTATTTAATGTCTCTAATAGAAGAAATTCAAGTTTATAATTAAATGTATTTCTTATGTTTACCTAATTTTCAGTTTAAACACTTACATTATTTCAGTATAATTTGACTGTGATGATGGGAAGGAGTTTTGGGGAATGAAATCTGAAGAAATTTACCCAGTATTTCTATTATCAGTTCTGTCAGGAGAGGGTACATTCTAATTTTACCAGCTGTCCCTGGATACACAAACTAATTTAGCTAGAAGTGTGAAGTTCCTGAGCTTAGAATGAACTGAAAAGACAGAGTGAATCACCTTATCTTCAAAATATCTATCTATAAATGGATCCTAGTTCTGCAAAAAATCATAGCCCTGGCTTAACCTGGCATATAAGTCAGTGCAGTCAACAAGTTTCCTGACAATCATTTACTGGACTGCATAGAAAAGGACCTGTTATCATTGATGTTCTCCCAAACAGTGTTACCATGGTGATAAGAAGAAAATGTATTAGAAAGAAATGTGAGTTGTTTACATGTACTGTGCATTCAGTCCTCCCTATTCATCATGGAAAATTCTTGCTTTTAATTGGAAAAATCAAAACATATCAAAGCCAAAGTATATAAAGAACTATATTAAAATAACTTTGAATCCACACTTAAAAGCTCAAATATGTTTTGGAACTTCTATATCTTAACATCCTTTTTATTGAAATTATTTCTGAGAAGTCAGTGATCGAATACATTATAGTAAAAATGATTTATTTGACAGAGAACAGAATTGATATAGCAAAAGCCCTATATTTAAGTATTCGTATTTTTATAGTTGTCCTAGAGAAAAAGTGTTACATAGGTACAATTTTAATGGTAATATAATTAGAATATCTACTCTTTATATCAAAAGTATGACCTGTGAACACAGCAAAAAGTATTCTTTATGAAAGGATAGTAGTGATGATATATATGATTAATGACTGACTGTAAAATAGTAAAAAGATTTTCACATGAGAAAATCTGCCTCATGGTATTATAATTTTATTACATAAGTGTAAAGGCTTCACAAGTTGACTAAAAGTATATAAAACACTTAAACAGTTTTGGAGTTTTGTTTTTTTACAGATGACATAACAGAGGTTTTGACAACTTCAATATAACAACACTATATGATTTTCTTTATAACCAGTATTCTCTTACCATGCCATCTTAATAAATGTCCCCATTACACAGAATTTATTATCCACCATTGACCGGTACCCAAGCTAAAACTTCTTCCATAATTTACTCTGTCTCCTACCAATATATTCTTTCAAGGGCTTTTTTTCCCTCCAATCCTTATCCCCAGATATCCCCACTGTGAATAATGTAACTCCCGTTACATGATTAAACTCCAATACAGATTCATTCTTTTCCTTTAAGCTCATGGCCTGTTGGATACAGATTTCTCTGTAGAACATTACAGAGAAAGTTATCATTCTCCTATACTGTATTAGTATATGATTGTCAAGTATATTTTTATCTTTTTTGTTCTCCATTGCCTTTTCCAAGCTATTGCTGCTAATTTCTCATGTAAAAATCAGCCCAGTGCTCTCTGAAGCTTATGGAAGTTGGCTATGTAAACAGCAACTTTTCCTCACACTTTCATTAATGTTTTTTGATATTTTTGTCTGCTTTACTGGTAACTTTGTTGCCTAGGTTTTATTCTTATTCTGTATTCAAATTCTTACCATCATTCTGGGTGATTAATATAAAAACTCCACACAGCACACTGGAATCCCAATTCCTTGACCCAGATATTCCTAATGAGTAATTTGCTCCTAAGTTGCTCTATTCTGGGCAGCCATCCCTATGGTCATATTCTGAGTCTGATTATTATTCAAGCTACTTTAACTCTTAAGTAAAATAAAAATATATTATTTTCAATTATAAAAACCATTATTCTATCTATTTTTTACTCAATGTTTGTCAGCCCAACATTGTGTTACCTGGATCAGGAAAGAAACCTCATGTTATAAACAGAAGTGTGCCATCAGTGTCCAAACTTTGTGAGTCTGTGAGATGGTTTCCACATGTAACGGAAATGCCTTAAGGCAGTCAGACTTATTTTGTGAATAGGGGATCAGCAAGTTGGCTTGCTAATGAACCCAGCAGGTAGAATCATCTACTTTCTCATTCCAAAAGGAGGCAGTTATGTCTTAGGGGTCAGTTCTACCCTTCAGATGGGCTACACCTTCTCCTAATGTTGCTTCTAAATTTTTGCACTAAGAAGCCAGTTAAATTGATCCGAACAGTAGCCATAAATTTGAGGCCTGTTCCACTCTCGCTTTTATTTTTCTACGACATGTAGTACCCTGGGAAAATACTATCATGGACCAATCCACTCAATCCCAGGAGGAGTTTGGAAGGGTCATTCTTTGATCTTTCTTGGATAACATCAACCAGTATTCTTTACTCAAGGCACATGCTTTTAAGGATAGCCTTCCATTCACCAGGGTTGTCAAATAATTATTTCACTCACAAATCATTTTTATTACATTCCAACATAGATATTCTTTTAAGATTTGTATACTTCTCTTCTTTCACATTGCTATAAGTATAATATAAACCTTTTTAAAATTAAGATTATTACAACAGACCCTTAACTTATTTATGTTCCTAAAGATTGTTCTATGGATTTAAAGGAATACTTATCTTCCTGGAGCACCCATTCCTCATGCCTAAATCTCCATAATATTACTGCCAAATGCTATAAACCCCCTTATATATGTGTCCTTCCTAAGCTCCCCTCTCTAATGCACATTCTCATGCTCTCAACCAACTCTCTGTGTGTGCACCATCACAACAGTCAGTTGCTTTACCCCAGAATGCATCTTCTTATTTACTGCTAGGTATGGCAGTTAAGTTCACAAATTCATCCTAGAAAAAGTGCTACATACCTCATTGCTGAATATCATCACAGTAACCTTCGAAGTACTCCCCTTGGGAAGTTATATGCGGATACCAGCACCAAGTCCACCCATCAAAGCAATTCAGGAACTTTTTTTCTGGAATAGCCATTAGAGCTATTGTATTACTCATAATGTCTTGAATGTCATCAGAATGTCTTCCTTTCAAATTTCCTTTATCTTCTGGTAAATAAAAAAGTCACCAGGAGCCAAATCAGGTGAGTAGAAAGGATGTTCCAATACAGTGATTTGTTTGTTGGCTAAAAATTCCCTCACAGACAGTGCTGTGTGAGCGGGTACATTGTCATGATGTAAGAATTCCTTTGGATCCATTTTTGCATACACCTATCTCATGCCAAGATTTCAAGTTAAGATTTTCATAACTGTTTCTCTATCAATGTGTATTGGTCTGCTATGCTTCTCACAGTCAGGTGACAATTTTGATGCACAATTCAGTGAATTTTTGCAATGTTTTCATCAGTTTTGTTTGCTACTGGCTATCCTGACTACTCTTCAACAGTGACACTTTCTCTCCCTTCAGAAAAATGTTTAATCCATTTGTACACTGCCATTTTCTTTATGCATTATACTCCTAAACTTAGACTAACATTACTTTGATTTTACTGCCACTCTTGCTGAGTTTAACAAAGAAATTTAATGTTTGTTCATTGCTCTAATTCAAGCTCCAACATTCTCATAATGGCACACAAAAAGATGCAACAACAATAATGAACACACTCAGCAAGACACTGTCGCACGTCAACATGAACACAGCTGTGAGATATTTCACAGTTATGAAACCTTACTAAGTTTTTTGAAAAGTGCTGCCAACGTAAGAACACAGTATCATGTTCATGAACCTTAATTGTCAGACCTCATAATTTCTTCTTTTTCTGTACTTTCCTCATGATTCTTAAATTTCCAATAAAAGGACATATGAGGCCTATTCATTTCTGTTTTACCATAGCTAACGGTACCTGTCATAATAAATGTTTTTTAATGAATTAATAAGAAAATTATTGTGTTAATAAATGTCATGAATCATAAGATTGACGTTTATATATAAATCCTTCTGATTTTTAGTTGTCTGATGGGTAGCCATAGCCACTACACTAATCATCACTAGGATATATAAATGCCAAATCTACCATGTGAGTCTGAGTTGAAGGATGGTCTGATTCTTTTATTTGTGCCATCACGAAAATAATAAGTGAAATTCCAATGGAGGAATATAATCTAATACCAGGAAAAGTAGGTGTTGTTTGTAAGTCACTGTGTGCGGGCATAATAATAAATTGTAAATGAATATTTTGTAGCATTAGAACTTCTGTGATAAAATGGATAAATTATTGTTTAAATTAGTGCTACTTTAGGTGATCAATAAAAGCTAAAGAATTTCTAGAACCACAAACTGCTTAAATGTTAAACATCCTAATTCCACTATTTTTATTATTTTACCTGAAACTTATAAACACACTGCACATTCTGTCTCTCATGAATAAAAAGCTTTCCTTCAACCTCCACCTCACACTTCCAGCTACTGACTTATCTCTCCTCTGTAGCTACTAAGATTCTATAGAAGACACATTCTTCATATTTGTACATATACTCTTGGGTCTCTAGGGAAAATTTAAACCATTCATAATTCATTTATTTTCTTTCTTAATTGATTCTTCTGCTTTGCCATATATTTTACCACTCTTTTTTAGCTTTTTTTTTTTTTGACATTTCTTTTTTTTTTTTTTTGAGTTGGAGTCTCACTCTGTCTCCCAGACTGGAGTGCAGTGGCCGCTCCCAGTCACTGCAGCCTCGACCTGTTGGGCTCCGGCAATCCTTCCGCCTCAGCCTTCCAAGTAGCCAGAATTACAGGCATGCGTTACCATGCCCAGCTGATTTTTTGATTTATTGTCGAGATGAGGTCTCGCCAAATTGCCCAGGCAGGTCTCGAACCCGCGGGCTCAGGCAATTCATTCACCTCAGTCTCCCAAAGCATGGGATTACAGGCTGAGCCACTGAGCCCTGCTTTTTTTGACATTTCTAACAATTATTTTCCCACCTACCTTGTGAGACTTCTTCCACCAGCTGTAACTCAAACATTGGTGTTTTCAGAGTTCTATCTTTGGTTCCCTGATGCTTTCTGCATTTCCTATTTCTCAAGGGTTTCAACAAACATCCATATGTAGTGGATAGAAAAATCATTATCTCTTTTCTTGACTTCTCACTTGAGCTTCAGAATTGCATGCTTACTCAAATATATGTACGTATTTATTTGATACCTTCCTAACAAGTTTATTGGATGAGCTGAGTTCAATAGGAAATTTTTTTTTAAAAGACTCATTTTCCTCTTATCAAACACACTCTCTAAACACATTCTTTTCTATTCTCTTAAGCCTGGACTATCAATCCTTTGGTTCCTTTCTGGGACAAGGCTAAGTCTCAGATTCATTAACTTAAAATTCATATCCTATCCAAATGTCCTCTTGAACATACTGGGAACGCCTTTTCTTCTTTAGGAGAGGCCTGCAATGGCCAAGAGCAGCACGAGGCAACACTTTCTACTTCATTTCTCAAACTCAGTGCTTAGGAGACATTAGCATAAATTAGACCCAGCTCGAGGACTTGTTAAGCAGATTGCTGTGCCTCACCTTGAGCACTTCTCATTCAGTATGCCTGGTGAGGTCTGGGAATTTGATTTCTACCAAGTTATTTGGTGCTGCTGTTGCTGCTGCCCCAGTCCTATACATAGAAAACCACTTCTCTATTCCCTCCTCACTTGCTGCGTTTTATAGAGCTGCTGGGGTAGATGAGATCTCTCTCATCAATTTACTACATTGGTAAATTTGGAATTTGTTAACAGAGAAACAACTCTTTGTTTTTTTTCCCCTTACGGAGTTTCTGTGAGTTCCTCAGAGAGCCTGCTGATGGGACTTGCACCTGTTCCCTTGGTGTGCGTGCACTGTTCTTTTGACCACCTCTTCAGCCCATGGTCTGTGGATAATCACCTCTCTGACAGACCCTTCATCCCTTCAGGACTGTTGTGCTTAGGATGACCCTAGGCCGGCTAACTCCAAAATTCTCATGAGGTCCAAAGCACATGTGCATTTGCTCATTTGCTCTGCTTTCAGGAGAAATGATGCTGTCTCCATCATAGCTCTCTCCTGTTTGTTTTGATGTTTTAACTGACAAAGGCCCCACCAGGCAAAGCCTATTCTACATTGTTTTTATTTTTTAACTCTCTGTAAATTATTGATAAATCTTTAAAGACAAAAGAAAATATGTAGTCTGTCCTCTCTTCTGCTTCCTCATTATCACCACTTAACTCTGTCAGCTATAAAATTTGAATAAATTTGAGTCAATATTTGAGTAAATCTAGTGTTCCTTAGATTCAATTCATTTTTTGTTAAAGCCATAATGAACTACTATAATTCCATGTATAAAACTATACCATTGACTTCTCATTACTTATATGAAAATCCCAATCTTTAGGATATTTGATGGCCTGGCAGTGACCTACATTTTGTCTTTGTCACTAGTCCTGTTCTCATATTTTGCCCTGTCATAATATGTTTTCATGCTGGTTCTTGTCAATATAGTTTCTTTCACACTGTTCTTTCTTTGTGGAAAGTCTTCCCACATTACTCACATAATTTATGCATTATAAGAGGTAGCTAAACCACCATCTTATATAAAACCCTCTGACTGGGTTAGCTACTTTTCCCTACATGCAGTCCATGGCATATGTCATTTTTCAGCTCCAAACTTACCATTGCCTATATCAAAGTAAAAAAAAAAAAAGGCCATCCTTTTATTTCAGAATATTTTTAAAAATTAAACCTTTAACAATTTTTTTTTTTATAATTGTAGATTCACATTTGTAGGAAATAAATCAAGATTCTGTGTACTCTTTGCCTGATTTCTACAATGGTAACATCTTGCAAAACTATAATACAATTTACAACCAGGATATCGACATGTCTATGTCCTATGGATCGTATTCAAATTTTCCCAGTTACTATTACTTGTACGGGTGTGTGTGTGTGTGTGTGTGTGTGTGTGTGTGTTTAGTTCTATATTGTTTTATCATGTTTAGTTTTATGTAACTACCACCACAGTCAGAACATAGAACAGTCTCACACTACAAGGATCTCTTGTGTTTATCTTTTTACAAACATATCCGTGAGAG
Organism: Tarsius wallacei; assembly: GCA_963574415.1. Lineage (NCBI taxonomy): Eukaryota > Metazoa > Chordata > Mammalia > Primates > Tarsiidae > Tarsius > Tarsius wallacei. The sequence goes on from CAUYQG010108883.1 coordinate 10,758, forward strand.
GGGAGTCACAAGTTGGTGACTGGACAGGTTGGACTGTGAGAGTCTCTGCAAAAGGAAGTGTCCATAAAGACTCTCTGTGTGGGTACGAGTGTGTTGGCAGGTGAACGGAAATCTGTCTGAGGGGAGACTCGTGTTCATTCACCTGGGGGTCCCCACTGAAGGTGACTGCAAGTGCCCACCACCCTGAGATTGGAGCTGCCACTGAGCAAGACCATCCACTGTTCACTGGACTCTCCTGAGAAAAGCCTGATGAATTCAGCTGATTCTCATCACCTGGTACCTGGCCCACACCATCACCTGTTATAGCAAATCAGCTGGAGCCCCAGATCTCATCAGTGGAGAGAGAAGATCAGGAGAGCCAGAGAGAAAACCTGTCCCCAGTGAGAAAACACCATTTTCTCTGTCCCAGGACCAGACAGAGACCTGCATTGCCCCGCCCAGCTCCGCCCAGGCTCCAACTTGGGACCTGAGGTAATCTCATCAAACTGGAAGAGATAAAAGTCCCACTCCATGCTGGATCATGGAAACAGACAGGTCAGATCTGAGTGGCAGACTTGACAGGCAGCAAGCCAAGTGAGACCAGATCAGATCCACCCTCCTTCCAGAGTAGGCCTGGGGCATTTGACCTAAGCTGTGAGCAACCCTATCTGCCATGCTGAGAGCAGAGGGAGGGACTAGATATCAGAGCTGAAAGGATGAAAGGACAATGGACTTATAAGAATGACCTCAGAGTGAGTTTGGTTCCTTTTTTTTTTTTGGTCTGTTTGTTTAGCTCATTTTTGTTTGTTTTTTGTTTTAGTTTTTTCTCTCCTTTCTATTTTTGATATTTTTTTACTTGCTTTGTTTCTGTTATTTTATTGATTTTTTTTTTCTTTAGACTTCCTGTTTGTGTATGGGACGAGTGCATCAATAGGGAGGTCTTTGTTGGTTTGTGTGTTTGTATGATAGTCTGTATGTTTTAGTTTTTTTATTCTTTTCTGCCTTTGAATCTCTTCATTTGTTAGTTGGTACAACTGTCTGTTTTGTCTCTTACTCTTCTTTCTCTCCACCTTCCTCTTGCCCCCAATCCTTCCTTTTTCCATTCTTTTCCTTTTTATTACCTCATTTTGTTTCAAGGAGCAAACCTATATCCCCACTGCATGGACAGACTGTAAGGCAGCGGGAAGTGGGTTCCAGGTTGCCCATATACCTGGCGGTGGACACTGGGATCTGCAGATAGATTCTGAATCACAGCCACCCCCTCAATTAAAACTCAAAACTGCAAAAAGTTCAGCACCCAACCCACAGTTGAGCTTCAGAATTGAAAAAGCCGGAGGATCCACATAAGAAAAGAATAAGAGATTGAGTAAATAGAAGTAAAAGCAACCCCACCATCCCTGAACAAAAGAATTAAAGAAGAGGGGAAATAAAGTGAAGGGGGAAGGAAAATCTAAACAAATTAAAAAAAACCAAAAGAAGAATATGGGTCTCACACAGACCCCTGGGAGGTCAGACATTGAGAAAACAGACTTCAGAACACAAACAATGAAAAGCCCCCAGAAAGACTGGTCACATACTACAAACTCATATATCAAAACATTAACAGAGAGCATAAAAAGAATTGAGGAGAGACAAGAGGAAAGAATGAAGGAGATGATAACTGAGATAACAGCAGTTAAGAATACTTGATTTTAATAAATAACAAACTAATAAGCACAGAAAGCAGAATTAGCCAAGCAGAAGAAAGAATCTCAGAACTTGAGGACCAAAATATAGAACTAACCCAAACTATCAAAAACAGAAAAGAAGCTTAAAAAGACAGAACCAAACCTTCAAGAGATGAGCGATTATTTCAAGAGGTCAAACCTAAGAGTAATTGTAAAGAGAGACAGAGACCACCCTGGAACAAACATTCCATGAAATTATTCAAGAAAACTTCCCGCATCTCATCAGTGTTGTGAGTATTCAAACACAAGAGATTCAGAGAACCCTTGTGAGACAACAAATGGGAAGATCAACTCCTAGACACATAATAATTCACCTAAACAAAGAAGGTATAAAAAAAGTCCTAAAGGCAATAAGAAAAAAAGATCAGACTACAGACCAGTTAGAATAGCAGCAGATTTATCTACAGAAACACTTCAGATTAGGAGAGCTTGGAGTCCAATCTTCAAAGTTTTCAAAGATAAACAATTTCAACCAAGAATAACCTCTCCTAAGGAACCTGGAAAAACAAGACCACCAAGACACCTAAGCTTCATCAGTGAGGGAGAATTAAAATCTTTCCCAGACATTCAATCCCTAAGAACTTATGCTGTCTCTAGACCAGCTCTATAAGAAACACTTAAGAAATTATTAAACACAGAAGAAAGAAAAAAAGAATGACAATGTTCTTCACAAGAGTGCAAGAAGAAGACTGAAAATACACATGAATCAATCCAAAAAAAACAAAAGAAAGACAACAAACAAAAAGGAACAACAACAACCCTCTAAGAACCTCATGACAGGGGTAAACTCACACATTTCAATAATTAGAATGTGAATGGACTAAATGCACCACTGAAAAGACATAGAATGGCAAAATGGATAAAATATCATGAGGCAACAATATATTGTGTCCAGGAGACTCATCTCACGAGAAAAGACATTCACAGATTCAAAGTAAGAGGATGGGAACCAAAATTTCAGGTGAACAGAACACAAAAGAAAGTGGGAGTTGTGATCTTAATATCAGGCAAAATACCCTTTAAGATATCAAAAATTAAAAAGATACATAAGGTCACTACATAATGATAAAAGGTTCAATCCATCAACAAAAAATATCAGTCTTAAAGATATAAGCACCCCACATAGGAGCACCAACTTTCATAAAGCAGTTCTAGGAAAAGTTTAAAAAGATATTGACTCTAACACTATCATAGCTGAGGACTTTAATACACCACACACAACCCTAGACAGATCATCAAGACAAATCGACCACATCCTTGACCATAAATCAAGCATAGACAAGTTTCATAAGTTTGAAATTTTGCCATGCTCCTTCTCAGACCAAAGTGGAATAAAAATGCATATCAACACCAACAAAGTTCCCCTAAAACCCACAAAGGCATGGATACTAAAAAGCATGATGCTAAGCAACTCCCAGGTCAACATGGAAATCAAAACAGAGATTAAAATATATCTGGAAACAAATTAAAATGAAGAAACATCTTACCAAAACCTCTGGGATGCCATGAAAGCAGTAGTAAGAGGGGGATTCTTATCACTACAAACACACATGAAGAAAATGGAAAGACCACATGTTAACACACTAACAAGTCTCCTAAGGAACCTGGAAAAACAAGACCACCAAGACCCTAACTTCAGCAGAAGAATCCAGATCACTAAAACAAAAGCCCAAAATTGGGACATAGATGGCAAATAGGTAATACAAAACAATCAATGAAACAAAAAGCTAGTTCTTTGCAAGGATAAACAAGATTGATGTTCCCCTAGCTAGACTTATCAAGAAAAAGAGAGAAAAAGGCCAAATAAACATAATGTGAAAAACAAAAAAGAAATCACAACAGACCCTGAAGAAATACAAAAGATTATCAGAAACTACAATGTACGCTTTTATGGAAACAAGCTTGAAAATCTAAAGGAAATGGAGGACTTTCTGTCATCACACAACCTCCCCTGGTTGAAACAAGAAGAAATTGAGATCTTCAGTAGAACAATAACAATCCAGTAAATTGACTATGTCATAAGAAAACTACCTACAAAAAAACAAACAAACAAACAAAAAAAAACCCTGGACCAGATGGCTGTTCAGCAGAATTCTACAAAACATACAAGGAGGAACTGATACAAATCCTATTAAAGTATTTTAAGTGATTGAGAAAGAAGAATCACTCCCCAAATCATTTTAAGATGCTAACATCACATTGATACCCAAGCCAGGTAAAGATCCAAAAAAGAAAGAGAACCTAGGTCAATATCCTTGATGAACATTGATGCTAAAATTCTCAACAAGATCCTAGCAAACGAGATTCAACAACACATCTCAAAAATCATCCACCATGATCAAGTAGGCTTCATCCCTGGGATGCAAGGCTGGTTCAACATTCATAAGACCATAAACGTAATTAAATACATCAACAGATATTAAAACAATAACTACATCATTATATCATTAGATGTAGAAAAGCTTTTGATAAAATTCACCACCCCTTCTTCATAAAAGCCCTCGAACATCTAGGCATTGATGGAACATACCTTAAAATAGTAAGAGCCATCTACGAGAAACCCACAGCCAGCATACTGCTAAACAGACAGAAATTGGAACCATTTCCCCTGAAAACTGGAACAAGACAAGGATGCCCACTGTCATCCTCCTGTTCAACATAGTTTTGGAAGTCC
>CAUYQG010108884.1:0-11292 GCA_963574415.1 Tarsius wallacei
TTAAATTTAAAACTTTTCTTGAAGCATGCCTTCATTTTCTCAATTATTAATTTAACTTCCTAACTTAAATGATATACGTGTATTCTCATATATTGCATAATTCATTAGATATTTGCTCTACCCCCCCCCCCAAAAAATGTATTGTCAAAACAAGCTTACATAAAATATAGGTCTTTCACAACCTTCACCTTCGGTAATAATTAGCAGAGTATGCAAGTAAGTAATCGCTATAGACCCAGCATTCATATCCAAGAGGTCCCAGATTCATGAGATTCAGCTTCCGAACGTCCATGTTCCATTTTCAGGGCTTTGGTGTAACATGAGTGGTAAATATACATGATTCAGAGTAGCACAGGAATGCTAGGTTTGGAGTCTTTTCCATGTGACTTTCACTCTTCACAGCTGTGGTTCGTATATATATATATATATATGGAGACAGAGAGAGAGAGAGAGAGAGAGAGATTGCATATTTGTTTAAAATATGCAATTTTTCAAGCAGGTAAAGCCTAAGAAAGGTATTCTTTAGAGTATATCCTTAATTCTTAGATAAGAACTTTGCAACCTACTACTTTGCAAACCTTAACATCCCCAAATGATCTAGCACAGAGCTTAGCCCATGAGCCAAATCCAGTCTACTAACTCTTTTTGTATGGCCCCTGAGCTAAGAGTGACTTTTACATTTTGATATGGTTGGGAATGAATTCAAGTAAGAATAATAATTTGACACACGGAAACATATGAAACTGACATTTCAATGTCCACAAATAATGTTTTATCAGAACACAGACACATCCATTCAATGTTATCTAAGACTGCTAATCTCTCTACGAGGCATAGTTGAATAATTGTGTCATATATCTTATGACTCATGATTTAAAGCCTAAAATATTTAATGTCTAACCCCTTACAGAAAAATTTGCTGAAGCCTGATTTAGAAGGTGGTTGGGTTGAGGTCAAGATCATTGCAAGCATCCTTGAGGAGAAAGGGAGCAAGTTAGAGTTCCTTGTTAACTTTTGCCTTACTACTGTGTTAATATTCATGTTAGCATGACATAATTAAAGCTCTCTAAATGGTATCTTAAACTATAGTCAGAAATAAAAACATGTAAGTGCTTATATTGCTTTTGCACTAATGATCCCATTTTACTTTCTCTTTGCAAAAATCATCCTAAATGTTTCAGTGGTGGGCCAACATTATTAAACACACAGACATAATTAAGGAAGGTTACGCTTGGTCAGTAGCATTACATCAATTTAATGACTACAATAAAATAAAATAAAAGTTCTATTTAGAGACCTTATCTATTATGCCATAATTCTCAATTTTTAGAAAAATATTTGTCTAGGTGAGGATTGAAATATTAGGATTATACTAAAACAACAAGCTGTAGTTGCTTGGCATTATTCAGTAACCTCTATGGCCTCAATTATATTATGTTTAATTCTGGGAAAGAGCCTCAATGAGAAATAAAAATGATTTTATAGAAAATGTTTTTGAGAATTCTTATATATTTGAATAACATTACAATATTTAATCTAATTAAGTGCTAAGTATTATGTTATAAATGATTATCATAGAAGAAAGTAGCAAAGGAAGGGTTTGGCATCAAAAAATGCATAAGAATTTAAAAACAGAAATGAATTATACAAGAAAAGTATTTTTGTTTATGGGATCAAAGTGTGTGAAGATAAATCTGGGATTTTAGAAATATTCAGTTATTGGCTTGCTGAGTCACTAGTATATAGGCAAGACAAATGAAATCATACAGAAAAGTTCACTGATTTGTTCAATAAATACTGAGTTATAAGACTTTTGTTGGTGTGAAATGAGAACAGTGAAATTAGATGTTATTTGAATAAACTATAATCGTTATAACAATAGACAATCTAAAAGATGAATCTGTAAATGCAGGAGAGGAAAGAAGCAAAGATGAGCGGGCAAGGCTTTATTTTATAAATGAATTTAGCCATAAATTCCATGAAGCCTGTTCCCAGTTTCCAATGGTGTATTTTCCTCATAAAAATGCATTAGATATAGTATTATAAATTTATCAGTTCATAAAGTGAATTCATGTATTTGTTGAAAGTATTGTTCTAGTGACTACATTTTTTTAATGATGCTGAAAAACTTATTAGTTAAAAATTTTCTAGGTTAACAATAGGAGTACCAAATTATGTATTTGAATAACAACTGTTATATTTAATAATAGAATGTTTTAAATAAAATCATTTTTGGAGAGGTGAAAAAAACCCTATCTTTTAGCAGTTTTGTTTTGAATAGGCATAACCTACAAGAGAAATTATAATATTGTAACCAAAGCAACTATACATTATGCCTGAGAAAATTTAAAGGTTTTCTATAAAGACCCAGTGACTTGTAAAGACTGACAGTATTGTAAAAAAAAATTTGATCATGTAAGCAATCAATATACCTCCTATCCAGGGCAACAAATTCTAAGTTCTTAAGTGCTAAAGTATGGTCACTGGGCAGTCTTTCTTAATGTGGTGTGCACAACTGTCTCTAGCAGGAGAAAAGGAATTCAACTAAGAGAGGATTAAAGCCAGTTATATTGCAATTTAGAAATAATGTCCTGATAATGACTGGTCATATAAGAATATATTAGTTGTTCCTAAATGGGAAGACATGGTATTGATAAACACTTCTCTGTCTTAAGTACAAAGGCATTTTACCTAAAATGATTTAGTGGACTGGTAAATTGTTGAACACATCTTGCATTTGAGATAGACTCTAAACAATCTTTAACTGAGAGATGTCAATCACTTTACAGTTGTATTATTCTGTTGTAATGTTTTTATTTCCTGCATACCTATTGACAGTTTATCACTGTTGAACAAACTCTTAATGACTTTCAGATTTATTGCTGATGTGATATTCAGCTTAGTTCTAAATTATTGTTTTGTATCAGATACAATTTTTGTTTGTTAAGTACTACCTACGTGTTTATTATTATTATTATTATTATTATTTGAGTTGGAGTCTCACTCTTTCTCCCGGACTGGAGTGCAGTGGTATGCTCACAGCCACCGCAGCCTCAATCTGCTAGGCTCAGGAAATCCTTCTGCCTCAACCTTCCAAGTAACTGGAACTACAGGTGCATGCCACCGTACCCAGCTAATTTTTTGATTTATTGTAAAGACGAGGTCTCACCAAGTTGCCCAGGCTGGTCTTGAACCTCAGCAAGCCTCTCGTCTCTGCTTCCGTGCTGGGATTACAGGCATGAGCCACTGTGCCCAGCGATGTTTACCTTTTTAAATTCATTCCTCATATCAATTCACTACATTTCAATCAAAATGAGAATAGATTTTTAAGCCAAATCAGAACCCATCAAACTGCTAATAATTCCTGTGTTACTTACTTTTAATGTGATATGTCCTAATATTTAGTGCCATACAACTAAATGCCAAATATAGACAACATAGATGAATACATTGATTTTGTTTAAAACGTCTTTTGACTTCACAGAATTAAACCTATTTTGTCCTTAGAATACTCTTTATGACCCCAATTCTGTGACATAAATTTTTACATGGCTTTGAATCAAAAGGATAAGCTTTCAGAAGAAGAGGATCCCAAGGAGTAATGTAATTTTTCCCTCCTCTTCCAGGGTGAGATGGGTACTGTCACTTTCCATCTCAGTTAAAGACTCTAATGTCCATTTACTCTCTGAAGATTGAAAATGTAGGAGTCTACTCCCAATATCCAGTCAGAGGACAAATGCTAATCAGTCGCTTATGTACAATCACTTTTAACTTCATCAGCTTTCTTTCATTCTTCAAATTACATCTTTTTTATTATAGGCATATTTTCTTCCTGGTTTCCCTCCTAGGGAGTCACAGGCATACAATCCATTCTCTTCTTCCCCAGTAGTTATTGTAACAAATAAAGTGATGTATATCATTTTCCGCATTAAAAATATAGGAAAGTTGTCATTTCTGTAGAAGCATTTCTTGTATTTTTAAAAATATTTTATTTTTAATATGACCTAAGATTCTATAATTTGAAAAGCAAGTAATTATGGTTTCAGTAATTGTATGTTCTTTCTTTTGCACTATGGAGGAATGACAGAAAGCTGCCTATATTTTTATTGTATATTATACCTAATAGATTTTGATGCATAACCTATTGCCTTAGCCAGTATATTTCTCTAAGCACAACATGAATCTGACTCCCGAGTCACTTGATTATATTGATTAGCTTCTATTAAAATTATGTATAAGCACATAGCTGTGCTTTCTGTGATGTTTAGAAAGCTTTATTTAAAAAAAAATTTGTATATCCACAATTTTAAGTATACCATGGATTTTAGTAGCTACTCCTCTTGTGTTAATCAATATGCATTCAAGAACCTTTAAAATAGGTTTTATTATTTTTGAAACTTTGCAAGGATTTTTTGTGAAATTTTTTCCTTTCTACTACTTTGATGATTATTTTAGTTTCTATTCAATTCTTGGTTCTCACTGAGTTCTTTCCACGGTAGGAAAGGAAAATCAGCGGATACACAATAAATCTTTTCTTGCACTTACATGAGTACTGGTTAAAATAATTTCAGATTATCTAAGCTGTAGAGTAAATATTCAGATTCTTATCATATCATGAATTAGCACTCACCTATTCTTCTTGTCTGATTCAAGCACATGCGTGTGTCAGCCATTGCAGTAAGAGCTGTTGATACCATTCCTGTGCAGAGATTGGTAGGAAAAGTAAACATTGCATGCTATAACCATACCAGAGCCTATGGCAAATTCTAAAATATATTCATGTTTCTCCACATAAGATTATACTTTATTTCTTCTCTTCTTTATCCCTCCATGAAGCATCCTGGTCTATCTGAGGAATTTCTCTTCCTTTAAGATCAATAAAAATGTCAAACATTTTTCCCTGTTGCCTATCTGCGGTCCAAATAAGGATTATTAAGTATTCTGTCATGGAAAGTATCATTGTGTTTTTTTACATTTCTTTATTGTATGACTTCAGTTGTATTAAGCATACTTATTTATAAATTCTATTTCATGTTTCTATTATCTAAAGTCCAACAGTGCAGTTTATTCACCTTGTTAGTCACTCACAGTGGAATATTTTCTTGAGTGTTTGTAATATTGGATTTTGAATCTATAGTCATTGGAATTAGGAGGAATTTGATTTGAAGGAACTGTCTGCACTCTAACTTGTCAGCTTGTCATTCAAGACCAATTTGGTTTTGGCTCTTCTAAAGGTCTCCAGTGTTATCACTAGGCAACATTTTTTTAAGGTAATATTTTTGTCATCTTTCTACACTGATGAGAGGCATTTTTTTTCCCTAATATACCCTATGTCTTAGAATGTAGTTTTTGCAAATTTTGGTCATATGTAGTGGCCTCATTTCCAACTTCTCATCTTGTAGAGGCCTATGAAGCTTATCTCCCTGGGCCTAAAAATCTATCTCCCAAGAGTACTAACACCAACAATACCTTTTTTTGGTCTCCCCAAACTCTTACTCAGTGTCTTGTTTTCAGTTCTGGTTTTGAAAATCCCCTTTCTTGCTTGCAAGCTTGGATTTACATCTTTAAAAGTTTGTTATAATTTCATCTACCATTTCTAGATAAAATTTTTCGATTTGTTCTTTAGTGTCTCTGTTATACAAACAAGTAAATCAGAAGTTGTTTGTGTGCGTTTTTCTTGTCCATACTGTGAATCTGAGATAAAATGGACTCGTTTTATTTACCCAGATTTTGTTAGCAATTCTTAGGAAAGTGATATGTATTATCTGCTTAATATTTCTTTTAGAGAGTGAAAAATTAAGAGTTATCTCTAAATATTCAAGCCTGGCCTATAAATATTTTTCTAACTCAAATTTAGCTATTTTAAGTTTCTTTTTTTTAACAGCCTATTTTCCAAAATGCGAATTGCTTTCAAAGCAGCACAGGTAATCTTGGCCACCACTGCACATTTCTCTTTGCTCTTATTTGAAAAACTATATTGACTTTACTAAAATCAATTTATTTAGCAAAGCACATTTAAGTGTTCTTGTGAAAATTATAATTATTTTTAGTTTATGTTTGAACTTTATGCATAAAAATGTATTTTAAGTCTCAATGTCATTTAAAAACCTTTTGCAAAATGAAACTCATGTACTTTTATATAAATTTATGCAATATTTTGTACAACACACATTTTCCTATCTATATGTTTTAAGACTATACTAAACTCCAAGATTTATATATAATCGTACATAAGAGATCTAAAAGTTATCTCCCACTTTAGATAATGAATATAGTACCAGGTCAGCTAATCTCAAAAAACTTAAGCTGGTACAACATTGTATACAATAGAATTCAAATGTAAAGAAGTTAAAAAAATTCTTAGTATGCTTACAGTAAGAAGAAGTCTAAAAAATATGCCTAAAGTATAAAAAATAAAAAATAATTATGAATTGTTTCCCTGTTCAACCAGTAGATGTCATGTTTGGATGTCAGAGCCCAAGATTATTATAAGGGTATTTCCTTGTTTTTTTTCGTATTTCTTACAAATGAGTATATAAAAATTAAGTATTATTGACTCTGAAATCAGAGAAGAAAATCAAGTGTGTGCATCTTTTCAAAAATTAAGACACAATTCTCAAATGAAATTAGGAAGCGTTTTTTAAAACATTTTTCCACAAAAGATTCAGTACAAAGCATACTGTGAAATATAAGCAAGCATGTATATATTTAACCATAACTACTCAAAATTATTTCTGATTAGTAATTATTTCAAATCCATACTATTAATATATCATATAAAATTTTTTACCTTTATTTGTAAGTATAATTATTCAAGGAAATAAAACTTTTAAATATTTTTAATATTTCATGAATCAAAGTCAATATTGTAATAGGTTTTAATATATTTAATTATTTATTCATAACATTTTCTATGTGTCATCACCATCTCCACTCTGTACCTCAATATTTTTTTTTAAATTTACTTGTTTATTTTTTGAGTTGGAGTCTCACTCTTCGCCCAGGCTGGAGTGCAGTGGCATGCTCACGACCACTGCAGCCTCGACCTAGGCGCAGGTGGTCCTTCCACCTCAGCCTTCCAACTTGCTGGAACCACAGGCACGTGCCAACACGCCTGGCTAATTTTTTGATTTATTGTAGAGATGAGGTCTCACCAAGTTGCCCAGGCTAGTCTCGAACCCGTGGGCTCAGGCAATCCTCTCACCTTGGCCTCCCAAAGTGCTGGGGTTATAGGCATGAGCCACCACACCCGGCCTGTACCTCAATTTATCTGTGATATGAGACAATGGAATAGTCTCTAATGTATTTTCTTATCTAGTGCTTCCTGAAAAAGTATTACATATGACTTACCCTATACAGATGAAATAAAGTGTTTTTAAAAATACATTGGGCCGGGCTCAGTGGCTCAGCCTGTAAACCTGCGCTTTGGGAGGCCGAGGTGAGTGGATTGCCTGAGCCTGAAGGTTCGAGACCCGCCTGGGCAACTTGGCGAGACCTCGTCTGTACAATAAATCAAAAACTAGATGGGCATGGTAGCGCGTGCCTGTAATTCCGGCTACTAGGAAGGCTGAGGCGGAAGGATCGCCGGAGCCCAGCAGGTCGAGGCTGCGGTGGCCGGGAGCCGCCACTGCATTCCAGTCTGGGTGACGGAGGGAGACTCCAACTCAAAAAAAACCAAAAAAAAAAACAAACAAAAAAAACTTTGGTATGGCTTTGCAATAGTATTCAATTAAATATAAAGATGATTGAATTTTGCAGTAAAATCTGATCTATTTGCAATATTTAAATGAGGCTTAGAATTGAAGCTTATTTTCTTTCACTAACTTGAAAATAGGTCTTGATAAACAAATCTATATTATCACAAAGTCATGAGGAACTATTTGTTTAACTTCAAGGCAAAGCTATGTTAATAACCTTAAAAGTATTTATTCAGATAAAATATCTTTCTAGAATAACGACAATTTACATTTATGACATACAGCCAATTACCCCCCAGGAAGTAAACAAAATATCAGATATACTAAGATATCTACTCTCTGAAATGCTCAGAATATGACTTCCTGTCATCATTCTCTTCTCCTTCATTTCGCTCCCATTATCTGACCATTCTCATTCTTGCCTCAGAGACACTGGCTGTTAGATCAGGTATGTGCTGCCAGTCTCAAAGGAGAAAGAATACCAAAGAGATGTTTCTTATGACTTTAGAATTAGTTTTGATATCTTGGGTGATACAGACTTGGAGATAATTTCAGGAAAAAAAATTCAGCCTCTTTAAAGCATTCTCAAATGTATGGTATGCAGTTCTTTGCATCAGAATAACTTAAGTGATTTGTAAAATATTTGGATCTCTGAGTTCTGCCTTAAAGATGAAGTCATACTTATGCATACTAAGTTTGGAAGGCTTTCTTTACGATAAATATATGGCCTTTCAAGAGGAATACTTTTTAAAGGTTATGAGATAATTTAAAAGTGCCAATTCCTCCATATTTAAAACACATTTAATCTAAAATTAGTTAATGTATCAAATCCTGTTTGGACAGCAGGCAAACATTTTATAGCAGCCCACAGAACTAGGACTGAAAGATACTTTACTGGCCATTTTATGGCAGCTTTCCAACTCAGTACTACTAAATAGCTACTTAGGTGTTGACTAAATACCTCTAATGATAGGAAATTCATAGTCTAATGAGATAGGCCACTCCATATTCAGAGATCATTGGTAGAACAATTCTAAGTCAAAATATGTATTCTTTTAATAGGCAAATGCTGACGTTTATCTTATTTCATAGATCTGTTAACATTTAGTCTAATTTTCTGTATCTGTGACATTTCCAATTCCTAAAAAAAACTCTATTTGCCTACTTTTGAGAGACATTTCTTTTCTTTTCCATGCTAAATAGCCCCTAGTTGTGATTCTATTCTGTTTTTCTTTGAATAAACGACTCATTTTATTATTTAGAACTGACTCCAATCACTCTTTTGTTTGCGTCTGGATTAAATCATAAAAGTAACTCCTACCTCTATCCCTTCATAAAAAAGAAACAGCATTAGACTTTCACCTACCTAATTTGCTGTGGATACTGATTAAAACACTCTAGGTGCTTCTGTTGTAGGTATTGAATGCTTATTTTTTTATTAAAATCCCTACCTTTTTGTGTCAGCTACTACTAAATTCACCTGTCCAGTTTTATTGTGAGAAATTTGGTTTCAAATACAAGCTGTCAAGAATGTCTTAAGTATTGATTCCCTCATTTAGTATATTGTTTTCCTCTCATAACGATTTTGCTCTTAAGTGGTGTGAACATGATTTTGTAGTATTATTTGGTATTAAGTAAAATATCATACAAGATAAAAGAAGAAAATAAAAGTAATGACTTTTTTGTAGGAAACTTCGTCTATGAAGATTCTTTTGTTTAGAGTTATAATCAATTTTCAATTAAACCAAATGAAGATTTGCCAAACATTTGAAATAATGCACATGATGTTCACGTAGGAGACTGCCAAATGTTATGAAAACTTAGGAATTTAATTCAATGTACTTTAGTTTACTACTAAATCTGTCAAAAATTAAAGTCAGTTCATCTGACATCATTGATGATACTCTTTAGGGTGATAGAGATCATCAATTTCCATTCTTTTTTTTTTTTTTTTTTGAGTTGGAGTCTCACTCTGTCACCCAGACTGGAGGGCAGTGGCACGCTCCTGGCCTCCACAGCCTCAACCTGCTGGGCTCTGGCGATCCTTCTGCCTCAGCCTTCCAAGTAGCTGGAACTACAGGCGCACACTACCACGCCCAGCTAATTTATTTTTTTTTGGATTTATTGTGGAGATGAGGTCTCGCCAAGTTGCCCAGGCGGGTCTTGAACCCACGGGCTCAGGCAATCCTCTCGCCTCGGCCTCCCAAAGAGTGGGATTACAGACTGAGCCACCAAGCCTGGCTCAATTTCCATTCTTAGTGTTCAAAATCTCACCTTTAATATCATTATAATTTTTTCTGAATCGACTCTTCTGCAACCATTGATGACAGTAGCTGATGACTAAGACATTTGCAAAGCTGTTAAGAGAAGTTTTTGCGAACAGTGAAACACCCAGAAAGACATTTAACATTTGATATAATTTATAAAAGAAAAAAATCAGAAAAAAATATTGAATGAGTGATGATAAATGTGCAGTTTTTCAATTTATTCAGTAAGAATTGCAAATAATTGCAAAGTATTTGAAAAGTGTGAGAAAATGGAATCAGTTTCCATGAGGAATGGGATCATTATCCCCTTATTCATTGTATCCTTAATGCCTAGCACAGTAGTTGGCATTGAATAGACTCTCACTAAATATTATTGAGTTGTCAAGTAAATATGTTATTGATAATAGAAAAAAACTCTATGCTTTAGAATATTGGGAAATTGGATCTATAATTCCAAATGGTCTGTGTACACTTTTCATCTTAGCAACTGAAAAAATAATTGAGATGGTTTGTATATGCTATATATACTATGTGCACTTAACATTTTCTTAGACTAAATATAAGCTCCTTATTTACTGACCAGTTCTTTTATTATGTACTTACTGCTTTTAAGTTTTATTAGGTTTAACTTTATTGCCCAAAGCTGCAGATAATACAAACACAAATGTTGACTTTCAGTAATTTTTTCAACAGAGTTGATCAATCATTTCCCCATATGCCTCTTTTTTTTTTTTTTTTTTTTTTTTTTGTTAAATTATCACTCCGAGCCGGGCTCGGTGGCTCAGCCTGTAAACCCCCGCCGTTGGGAGGGTGAGGGGAGTGGATTGCCTGAGCCAGCGGGTTCGAGACCCGCCTGGGCAAGCAAGACCTCATCTCTACAATAAATCCAAAAATCAGCCGGGCATGGTAGCGCGTGCCTGTAATTCCGGCTACTCGGAAGGCTGAGGCGGAAGGATCGCCGGAGCCCAGCAGGTCGAGGCTGCGGTGCCCGGGAGCGGCCACTGCATTCCAGTCTGGGCGACAGAGTGAGACTCCAACTCAAAAAAAAAAAAAAAAAAAATTTATAAAATAGACATCACAATGACAATCACAATTATAGTAATCACTAATGGCCCTTAAGATAGTCTTTTTTTTTTTTTTTTTACTCTTATAGATTAGTTAATTTGGTTATACTTTACATCTCACACGTGACTAAAAATTATTTGAAGGTAGAATAATGTTTTCGTTGTTTTGTTGTTGTTTTCTCCCTTTTAATCCCTTAAAAGTCATCTATCTTTCTTTGTTCACGGTGGACTTTGATTATGTTTACTGGATGAATATAACATATT